>JRUC01000050.1:0-52788 GCA_000806385.1 Leptographium procerum
GGCTCATACGTTGAGATGCTTTGAGTCTAAGAACCGCTTGCCTTCGTTTTTGTGGCCTTAATGAGAAAATATATTTAGCCTGCCAATTTTTTATTTCTGATACCTGTCACACGTCCATAAAGGGCAGAACTTGGTTTTCATACATGTGCTAGTAATAAATCGATCTTACGATCGTTGTCTACGGCCTGCTTGAGTTGCCGAATCAACTGAGAGTGATCCGCAAAATCACCTTGAATAATTTCAAAGATCTCTTTGAGCTTGCGGGCATCTCAGCAGCTTCATAAGTAGTAAATGCAGAGGTGGCGACCGCCGCAACTATAGCGGCACCGAAAATATGGCTCTAGTCCGGTTAGGATTTATTGTCCAAGATACTGCTAAGATTGTTTATAGCTAGATCTCATTCGGTCTCGTAGGGTGGTTGCGAAGCGCAGGAATAGAGTCTTAGTTTGAAAATATATCATCGCAGAAGTGGC
Organism: Leptographium procerum; assembly: GCA_000806385.1. Lineage (NCBI taxonomy): Eukaryota > Fungi > Ascomycota > Sordariomycetes > Ophiostomatales > Ophiostomataceae > Leptographium > Leptographium procerum. The sequence goes on from JRUC01000050.1 coordinate 474, forward strand.
TCCGTGATGCTGAAAAATCTGACAGAACCAGAACCAAAAAGAATGAAAAGTAATATGGAAATAAACAGAAGTAGACTATAAAGACTAAGGAAGGTAAAAGCAGACTCAACCTAGATAAAACGCCTGCGACCTATACAATGACCTTGAAGAAAGCCAAAAAGCCCAGACACCTAAATAACCTGTTTTGAGGGTTGCTAAAAAGATTGTTCTCCCTGCGAATTACGGATAAGACTCCAGCAGATTCTCTCGTAAGCCTTTTTGGCTAAAGAATGACGGAACCCCTATTAACGAGTTTAATTTCGGCATACAGTGCCAGTAATGGACCTGTCCTCAAAAGATAAAGTATATAGTTGCCTTCAGACATTGGAACCTAGCGTTGGAGCCGGTGGCAATCATCACAATCAAAATGTCTGGAGTCTACCGCAAGAAGCTAAGGACGGTATCATTTGTCTACTTAAGTTCATATCGTGAGCACATCTAGGCTGTGAATTTGCCAGTGAAGGTCGCCGGTTAACATGAATAAAAGACTATAAACAGAGTGCGAAAATATGGGATACTATATTCAAGGACGATAGACTGAAATCTTTGTAGGGGTATATAGCCTGTCTCCGCATCGTTTTCGACAGGAAAGGCAGGCCTGTCTCTCGTCCTGACGCGCCGAGTGACTGTGCTAACCTATTACCATGCAACGGGTCGTGAGGCTCTGCGTTGGATCGGCGACATGGCTGTATGACATGCCTGCCTTCCGTCACAACTTCATGGCTGAAAGAAACAAATTACACGGAAACAAGCAGCTTTCTTTCCACTTTTCGTGCACAGAGTCATGTACTCGTTGTACTCATTGGCTCGCAAAAAGATGAGCTTTCGTGCCACATCACCATCAACGCCGGAGATTCTGAGCCATATTCTTCGCCATGGCATCGCCATGGCATCGCCATGTGTGGGCCTCCTATTCAAGAGAACACTCCACGCATGAGATCGAATGTCCGAAGCCAGGCATGTTCGGCGTATCTAGGCATAAATTACCGTTTTGTTGATTGCGTGCTCGTATAGCGGCGATGACTTCATTCGTATTAGCGATTGTGATTGGCTGCTGTACCTTTTTGAGCTTCATCCGGTGTGGAGCACTTACATCCCAGCCAAAAAGATGTACGTATACGTTGATCTCGAGATCTCGGATTCAGGCATGGAAAACATATATAAGAGTGTATCTCTGTCCTCACAGTGGCCTCGCGGAAAATCACTCCCATCTTGTCCCACTTCACAGAAGCATGACCATCATGAGCAGCACATCCGAAAAGGTCGACATGACCCTGGCTGATCTGGGCGAGATCCTGAGTGGCGACGGATCTAAGCCAACGTCAGAAAATGCGCTGGACGATGTCTACCACGAGTACAAGACGGCCGCTCTCGATGATGTGACGCTGGAGGAGGAGCGGCGGGTTTTGCGCAAGATTGACACACGCGTGGTGCCGATCCTTTTTGGCATTTACCTTGCTCAATATCTGGTAAATTTATTTCCCTCCCTTTTCGTCTTTTAGTGAGCAATCTAGTCGGCGTTAACCACGATTTACAGGACAAGAATGCACTGAACTTTGCCAGCGCGTACGGACTGAAGAAGGCGACACATCTCGTAGGGCAGGACTACTCATGGCTGGGTACGCCGAACAAGCTTCTAGAGACAGAGAGAGAATGAGCAAGACTAGAGCTAACGCGAAATGCTCCGTCTTCCAGGAAGCATCTTCTACTTTGGATACCTGATTGCGCAGTTCCCCGGATCCTACCTGCTGCAGAGGCTGCCGATCGGCAAGCTCGTCTCGGTCGTGACCATCATCTGGGGCGGCATCGTCATGACCACGCCCGGCTGCAGCTCCTTTGCGGGCATAGCGGTGAACCGCTTCTTTCTCGGCATGACCGAGGCCGTGGTCAACCCGGCCTTTGTGCTGATCATGTCGACCTGGTACACGGCCAAGGAGCAACCGCTGCGCCTGGAGTCGTACTATTGCACCAACGGCATCGCCACCATGTTTGGCGGCCTGATCGGCTATGCCGTCGGCCACATCACTACCGGTCTGCCCAAATGGATGTACGTCTTCCTCATTTTTGGCTCCGTGAGCGTCGCCTGGGGCGTCGTGTCCCTGCTGGTGCTGCCCGACCTGCCGTCGACGGCCCGCTTCCTCAGCGAGCGCGAGCGGGCCATTGCCATCCGCCGCGTCTCGCAGAACAAGCAGGGCGTCAAGAACCACCATTTCCGCCGCTACCAGGCGGTGCAGTGCGCCAAGGACCCCAAGACCTGGATCCTCTTTGTCATGGCCGTCGGCGCCCAGATCCCCAACTCGGCTCTCACCAGCTTCACCAGCATCATCATCGCAACCTTTGGCTTCGGCACCCTCGGCACCCAGTACATGCAGATCCCCGGCGGCGCCGTCCAGTTCCTCGCCCTCATCATCGGCGGCTGGGTCTGCACTCGCTGGTCCAGCCTGCGCTGCATCACCATGATCGTGGCCAACACCATCTGCATCATCGGTGCCGCTATGCTGGTCGGCCTGCCAAACGACAGCAAGGTTGGTTTCTCTCGACTTTTTTCCATTTTCATTTTCTTAATTCACTCTTCTTGTTTCTGACCACACTTATCCCCATCAGTGGGGCCGCCTCGTTGGCCTTTGGCTCTGCTACTTCCAGGGCCTCGGCTTCAGCATCTCGCTGACGATGGTGTCCTCCAACGTTGCCGGATACACAAAGAAGCAGCTGACTGGCGCCGTTCTCTTCACCGGATACTGCGTGGGAAACATCATTGGACCGCAGACATTTAAAACCAGCGAAGCTCGTAAGTGCACAACAACAGGCTGACACCAACGCTCGACTCTGCAGACATGCTGATCTTTCCAAGCACACTACCACGGCGCCTACATTGCCATGCTAGTTGGCTACTCAGTCAAGCTAGCCATGGTTATCGTCCTGTATATTTACATGTACCGCAGCAACAAGGCCCGCGATGCGGCAGGAAAATCTGACGACAAGACAGCCGTGGAGATGGGCATGCTCGATCAGACCGAGCTGGATAATCCAGGGTTCAGGTGAGTTTTTCTCTGTTCTTCAGATATCCCTTTTTTGCTGTACTAATCCGCTCCAGATATGCACTGTGATTCGAAGCGTGTTTTGTAACATACATGTACTTCTAATGATAAGACGATTATGAATTTTGGCGCAAAAGACATCTGCAGTGCCATATAGGACAATGGATCTGTCCCTCAAATCAGAAGTTGTAGTTTCATCTTATGATATATTAGATCAGACAAGACTTTTCCTCCCCATCTTTGTTATATCTCTTTGTTGAAGGTGCTTTGAAGAGAACGCCTATTGCTATTTGACTCTTTTAACCTCAACTAGTTCCACTTCGCCCCCCTTGACGGTCTCACGAGGCAACGTGCCTATAAATCGAGACTCCAAAATATCCCCAAACTGGACACCGACTTCTTCGAGAGTCAATCCGGCAGTCTGTCAAAATAGCATGAAACAGAGGGAATATCAGCCACCTAAACATGTATGCACGCAACTTTCTAGGCGTCTCCAGGAGAAGAACGTACCTCGGGAAATTTGAACCAGATATAGGTTGTGCCCAAGGCACAGAGGGCCACAAACACAAAGTAGTATTTGTACCCAATCTGCGAAAATGCCAAAGAAGCAGGAGATGTGATGGCGATGGCCACAGAATAGTACGCAACATAAGCAATCGCTGACCCATGGCTGCGGAGATGGGTGGGCCATATCTCTGGAATATAGACGTATGTGGTGTTGTCAAGAAAAACGCCCCAGACAAAGATGTAAATGAAGAAGAAGGCCGTAGCCGCATTCAGTCCGGGCTTGTAGGTTGTACCGAGATAATTCTTTTGCAAGACAGCCTCGATCACCAGCATGGACGAGGTCGCATAGCCGCCAATGACTACGAAAGTTAGCTTTATTCCAGATCCATTATGCTGCCTTTTCCAAACGATTGAAAAAAAAACATAGGGAATACCACCTACCAAGCAGAGGTCGGCGACCAACCCTGTCGACGAGGAAGCCATTGATGGTGGCACCGATAGCAGCACAACACACCCAAGCTATGGACAGTCCCAGTTGTACAGTGGTGCCGTAGCCGAGGCCTCCAAATAGAAGTGGTGTCAACGTGCCCACTACCAATGTTCCGGCCCCGATGTTCATGATCCAGATCACGATGGAGCAGACGGCCCGTTTCCGCATTGAGGGAGTTCGGAGGATATACATCAAGCCTCTCGGTTTATTCTATTATCGTTTAGCGTTGTCAGGAAAATGAATGAAATAAGAAAATAACAATAAGCGCAAATGCCTACCCGATCTGCCTCTACATGGGCCTTGATTTGCATCATTTCTGCCAAGGCCAAGCTTCCACTGCTAGCATCATCTGAGGTGTGAAGCGTTTTCAAGACGGCCAACGCTTCGTCATATCTATCGTTTTCCTAATTTCAAGTCCTGTCAGTGTTGTCTACTTCTACAGGAAAAGCACACATGTACATGACCTAGGCGAGAACTTACCATGAGCCACCGAGGAGACTCGGGAAGAAAAAACACAGAGACCAGCAAAACTACAGAGCAAAGCGTGTAGATGATAAAGGGCAGCCGCCACTGGTAGGATGCCACGACAAAGTTGAAGCCCAGAGCCAGAATGCTCGAGAATATGTACGCCATGGTGATTCCCACACCATGAACACTGGTGAGCATGCCGCGCGATGAAGCTGGTGCTATTTCGCTGACGTAAACGGGGTTGTTGCTTGTCAAAATTCCGGCAGCGATGCCAGTCCCAATACGTGCCGTGATAAACATGGCAATGTGTACACTGCCGGCGAGGAGGGAGCCGGAGATAACCAACAGCATGGCAGCGATGCCATTGCACATGCGGCGGCCCAGAGTGTCGGAGATAGGCGCCTGGATGATAGAGCCAATAAAGGCACCGCCCAGAAATCTATGCGTCGGTGGTGTCAGCTTGTCAGTTTCACAGCCCCTTAACACAACTTACAAAGGAAAGACAGAAGTCGAAAGTGTAGGCATGCTGATGTACATACCCACCAACAATGCCACCGATAGTAGAATCTGCGTGGTTAGTGCTTAGGAACTTGTCTTGGAAAGACTTCTGGGCCAGGGTGCCAGTGATAATGTTGTTCGAGTATCCAAAAACAAAACTCCCCCACCCGGCTATGAGTACGACAACGATATTTCTTCTTGTCAATCCGGGGCTGCGTGGGCGGCCCTCCTCCACGGAGGCCTGTCGACGAGGTGAAATTGAGCCTGCCATTGCTTATATATAGTAGCTGGCGTTTATACTACAAGAGTATTAAGTATGATTTGACCCAATTTCTGGCGAAAGATCGATATTATTTGTCAAAAAAAAAGGGGGGGGGGAAATGATTATCGAATGTTCTTCGTTTCTGATTTCTTGCTACTTCTAAAAGCGCTCTATATAAGGCCTGGATATGGGTCATTGTAATCACGTTTTCTCCTTTCGGAAGTTTCCGAAGTAAAGGAATAAAGAAGAACATGATGTATTCGACAAGAAGGTAATTATTATGCAGCCACGTGGGACCAACCCCGCATTCACTAAGATCTGGCGCGCTGTAGCGCGTCCGGGGTATCAGGCTTGACAGTTTGAGATTCGGCGGAAGCCGAAGGATGCACATGGTGGCCGGGGTGGCAACTTCCTTTCGTCGGGATTATTAAGACCAGGTATGATAGAATTGCTTATCAACGAAACCGAGTTGCATGGATTTCAGTATTCAAATGAAAGGGTGTTCATAGCTACCGGTCTCACAGCAAGATTCAAATAAGCTTTGAATATGTCAATATACTAAAGAAAGCCAGCTGTAAGTTTGTATCGTTAAAAGGGACCATTGCGCAGATTGTAGCCACCATCAACCGTAAGGGTGCTTCCTGTGATAAAAGAAGCCTTTGGACTAGACAGCCAAACAATAGCCTCTGCAATGTCTTCTGGAGTTGCATTCCGTCGAAGCGGCGTGTGCGATGCCAGCAGTGAGAGGCCTTCACCTCCTGCAGCTTTGATCAACATGGGCGTCGTAGTGTTCCCAGGCGCGACGCAGTTCACCCGGATGTTATCCGGACCGTAGTCGTAAGCATCACACTTACTGAGGCCTAGAACGCCCCCCTTACTGGCCGAATAGGCCGCGTATCCATCCATTGGCGCTGTCTGACAGAGACTGGTGACGTTCACAATTGATCCACGACTCTTCAGCCCCGGAAGGATGTCTTGCTTGAGCATCTGGGCGAGCTGGGCACGCTCGCAAAGAAAGACCTAGTGATGAAAATTAGTGCTAATACTGCTAATACTGCCACTAATGAATTTAGAAATGGACGTACACCTCTCTGGTTTACACGGAAAGAGATGTCCCACTGTTCCTCTGACAGTTCGTGGGTGGGTGCAGCAGGGTGTCCGTAGCCGGCGTTATTGACAACGAAATCAATGCGGCCAAACTTTGCCACAATGTCGGCGTGGAACTCGGTTACAGAGGCCTCGTCTGTCACGTCTAGATGTGCTGAATACACTGCGGTCTTGGGGTAGGTGCTGGTGATAATCTGCTTAGTATTCTCGAGGCCATTGATATCAATGTCCCCAATGGCTATTTGGGGACACCCTTCTTCAGCAAATGAAACAGCGGTGGCCTGGCCGATGCCTTAATTTGTTAACAAGTCAGCAGGTAGTTCGGAATGTCCGACTCGTTACAGTGAATGTGAAACGATTTATCTGATACATACCTGAGGCAGCACCGGTCAGAACAGCCGTCCCTCCGACTTTGAACAGACCGGACATGATGATCTAGGATTTGGCGTGAATTTTAAACGGCTTCTCTTTCGGTGTATTCATACAAAAGTCGGATAGAAAGGGTTGGGAAGCAACAGTGTCTTTTCTGCAAATATGTTTGAGCTACGGTAAAGTTTCATCAACCTACATGACGCCGAATCATGCATCATAACTCGGACTTTGCCGTGACAAACGGGACATCCGGGACAAATGCCGAGTAGTATGGCAACACAAGCCGAAGTTGCAACGCGGAGGTAGTTCCCCCTCTCGATCGGCATTTGCCGAACACCCAGGCAGTTAAGTTGGATCACAGTTTCCCCGCGCAGCTCCCTTGCCTTGTTGCCATCTATTTCTTACGCCTGCGACCTTTGGATGGTCATGCATGCTCGTCAATTTACAAGTATTGGGTATATATGACCATCATTCAGTAAAATTCCCCACTCTAATAATTCAAAAAGCTGGTATCCAAGAGAGGCCTGTCCTACAAAACAAAATCAATTTTATCTTAAAGGGTGTTCGCCAAAGACTGTCCAGGAAAGCACACTGAAGGAATGGATCCTTTGATCGCAGCTGGGGTTGCGCTCATCACGGGAGCTGGTTCAGGTATACAGGTTCTAGAATTAGTGGTTGAACGAATGAAAACTGAAGCGGCATCCCTAACAGAAGTCCAAATACACATACTAACCTCTTTTTTACTTTTCACAGGAATTGGAAGAAGCATAGCTCTTAAATTCGCCGAAAGGGGATGCCAGAAGCTTTTTCTGGTGGACCTTAACAAAGCCGGCCTAGACGAGACACTACAACTGATCGCAGAGCTTCCCCAGCCACCAAAGACGGTCACTCACGTCGCAAGCGTTGCTAACTCTGCCGCAGTGGAGACAATGGTGAAAGCCTGTGTGGAAGTCTTTGGCCGGATCGACTTCGCCATGAACAACGCTGGTGTTGCCCATGGTGGTGTTCGAACGACTGAGACGGATACAGCAATCTTTGACAGGATAGCAGATGTGAACGAGAAAGGAGTAAGTGCTTACAAGGTGGCACATGGAAATAAATAAAAAAACAGGGCCCCAGCCTAACTTGTATGCAGGTTTTTCTCTGTCAGAAGTACGAGATCCAACAGATGCTTCGCCAGGAGCCACTGAAAATCTTTCAAGGGAAAAAGGCCGAGCGAAACGTCCGCGGCTCCATTGTCAACACGTGTTCTCTCGCCGGCTTCGCCGTTCTGTCGGATCTGTCCACCTACACAAGCTCCAAACACGCCGTATATGTGCTCACAAGGGTGGACGCGCGGCAGTACGGGCCGGAGAAGATTCGTGTCAACTCTGTGTGTCCTGGATTTGTCACAACACCGATGATGGCCGGATCTGGAATGTCAGATGAGTTCAGAGAGAAGGCCAAGTCAGATAGTACGCAGAAGAGGATGACGGATCCGGAAGAAGTCGCAGAGGGTGTCCTCTTCCTCTCGGGAAGCTATGCTGCAAGCATTACCGGTGTGAACCTGCCCATCGACTGCGGTGCTGGACTTTACCATGTATATTAAGCGAGAAGGAGAAATTAATAAGAAAGAAAATACATTCCAATTGTTGTATTTTTGGTTCCACAGTCCTGGTGTTTTTATGCCCCTCTTCTCAAGTGATGAGAGCGCCGACTTAAAAGCACTGTTAACTATTAACGCACATTTTTTCAGAAAACAAGCAGCCTTGCCCCTATCGCAGCCCGTACTCGTCTAATAGTGGGTGCAGTCGGGACCGCCAGGCCGGCGGCAGCGCGGCGTAGATAGCGCGGACCTGGCGCGGGCCCGTCTGGCCGACCATCCAGACGTGCCGAAAGGGGATCCAGAGGGCGAAGAAGGCGGCGAGGCAGAGCATCGCGCGCGGCCGCCGCAGCTCGAGCAGGTGCTGCAGGGCGTCGGGGAACCAGTGAGCAGCAGCGGCCAGGCGGCGGCAGAGCGCGTTGAGCGGCTCGCCAGGACGCGCAGTCGACTCGGCGCACCAGCCGACGTAGGCGAGGGTGTCGATATAGATGGTTTGGCAGTCACTGCCGTCATCGTCACCGTCATCGTCACCGTCATCGTCACCGTCATCCACTCCTTCTAGCATCCACAGGTATGGAGCCGCCCTTACGGGATTGAACATGTCGTCGCGGTCAAAGTAAGGCGCTGTCTGCTTCAGCTTGGTGGTCAGGCGGGTATACCTTCTCTGCGTGTGTTCCTCGTCTCTGTCGTCGCTGTCCTTTTCCTCAACTTCCTCTTCCCCTTCCTCTCCCTCTAGATACTCCCGCGCCACCATCAGCACCTGGCCCGCCCCCCGGCCCATCTGCAGCCACTCGCGCGGCGGCTGCCACGGCTCCGTCGGCAGCGTCTGCACCAGCGCAAAGCTGTGGTTGACCAGCAGCAGGCTCGCGATGCACACGCTGTCGGCCGTGGCCCGGCCCAGCCGCCCGACTGCCTGCCGCTGCGCTCGCAGCGCCATGGCCAGGTACTGCTGCTGCAGCAGCAGGTGTTTGTTCTTTTTTTTCTTCCTGCGCTTGTCATCGTCATCGCCCTCACCCACCCACATGCTCAGCGCCGAGTGCGCCAGCAGCGAGTACAGGATGTTGTCGTGCTCAAACGCCATCTCCATCAGGTCTACCGACCAGACGAAAGCCGGCCGCCTCGGCCGCCGGGGCGGCGCGCCTGCTCTCCTCGTCGTATTCTCGCTCTCATCACCGTCCACTCCTCCCGTCTCCTCCTCCTCCGTCAGCTCCGTCGGCACCATCGACTGCCCATACACCTTGCTCTGGTTCAGGAGATAGTGGTGCAGCAGCCGCAGCTCCGTCTTGCGCCGCTCGCGCGACTCGGGCGGGTTCAGCAGGCCGTCTGCGCTGTTTGCCCCGTCTTCATCATCGTCGCCATCGCCATCGCCGTCGTCGCCGTCGTCGCCACCATCTGCCCCCGGGTGCGCGTTGCTTCTGCTGCTGCTGCTGCTGTTGCCAATCGACACGTATCCACCGCTGTAATGCCGTTTGTTGGAACTGCCGGATTCGGCCATGGGCGCGTTTACGGTCGCGCCTGCCTTGCTGGCCGAGCGCGTCCTCATGCTCGTCACCTGACGAGACCTGCTACCACTTCCAGCACTGCTGAGGGGGCGGGCGAGGAAATCGTATCCATCATCGCCACCACCGTCACCATCACCGTCATCTGGGTTGTGGCTGCTCCCAACCCGGTCGTTCTCTCTGCTGCTCACTGCCGCCGCAGGATACACACACTCCACCAGGTGTCGGCTGCAGCCTGTGCAAGCCGGCCGCTTCTCATCGCACTGCGCCTGTTAGTCCATCTTCTCGTGATACTCGGTTACAGTCGATTGCTCAAAGCAGAACGAAACAATGGGCGTAACGCCCCAACGCACCTTGACGCGCCGCGCCTTGCATCGAAGACAGCCTAAACGTGACTTTGTATGGTAAAGCCGGGGCCCGTGAGCCCTGCGAGGCGGCGGCGGCTGCTGCTGCTGCTGCTGCTGCTGCTCTCTGGTCATGACTGGCTTGAACATTGCATCTGAAGCTTTGTGCGTCTTTAGCTCAATCAGATTGTGGGTCTTCTAAACGCTGGCATACAATCATCCCCTCCCTCTTTTATTGTGTATTTTGTATCTTACGTGACGCATAACACTAAGCTGCCATTTTCTGTGCTAAACAGCATAAACAAAAAACAGAAGGGATACGGCAATACGAATCAACGCACTGAACCTGCTCGCTATTTAGATCCGCAAGTGAAGATGTCTGTATTTCCTGGCTGCTCAGACCAACAGCCCCCAGTTTTAAAGTGCCAATGCCCTATGCCATCCATATATCATGTCATGCCTAATGTACATTGTGTGTGTCTAGATGTCCGTCTCGATCGATCTTACACCCTTTTCGCTTTTCGCTTTTCGCTTTTCCATTTTGTCTTTCAGTCCTCTTCCTCCGAGAACACGTCCTCCCACTTCAGCTTCTCGTCCACGCCATACACCTGCACCGGATGCTTCTGCGCCTGCTTGTTTTCCGCCTTGCGGAACTGCCGCCCTTTAGAGCTCAGCGCCCGCAGCCGCGCCATAAAGTCGCGATCAAACGCAGTCGGCTTGGGCCGCGGGCCCAGCAGCCCTCGCCGCCGTTTTTGGAGCAGCTCGTACAGGCTGTGCGTGCGCTGTGCCGGCTTCATCTCCTCGATTGCGTACTCTACTACCCATGAGTCTTTCGAGTCCATCCGCTCCGGCCGCGCCACATATCGTCCGTTGACTTTGTTGCGAAGCGTTAGGATCATGCCCATCACCTCCTCCTCGGGAGCAGCAGCGCCAGTGGTGGCAGAGGAGCTGGCAGAAGAAGAGCTGGCAGAAGAGCTGCTGGTGCTCCCAGAGGCTTCAAAAGACGCACTCTTGCTGTCTCCCTCGGCTTTCTTCGTCTCCTTGCCTTTGCCGGCCTTCTTCGGCCGCGCCATCATCTCTGTCAGGATCCGCTCAAACCGCTTGTTTTTGTACCCGTCAACTCCCTCTACTCCTGCAACTACAGCAGTGTCGTCGTCGTCCTGCTGCTGCTGCTGCTGTCCCTCATCTTCGACGACATCGCCCCCTGCCGTCTGAGACGCCTCTACCTGAGCTGCCAGCTTGATGATGACGTCCCTCAGCGAAATCGTATCTGATACGCGCGATGCTTGCTTGTCGTTGCTGTCCACCGAAGTGGGAGCTGCAGCAACCCGATGAATAGCTGTATCGTCCGCGTCCTGCGCAGCCTCGGCGGCCTCTTCGATGGTTTCTTCGGCGGCTGCTTCTTTCTGGACAACTTCGCTCTCTGGCTCGATCGACGCTGGCTCCTCGCTGCTGCTGCTGCTCGTTGCAGCAGTGCTGTTCTCATCGGCACCATCTTTGGCCTCTCCAGCAGCCTTGTCATCCCCGGACAAACGCAGCCCCGAAGCCCCTCCATCTTCTGCCTCTGCCACAGCCTGTATCCGGGACTCAGCCTGAGCCTCGGCCTCCGTCTCAGCCTCAATCTCAGCTTCCACATCACTGCCTGCTTCCTTCCCCTTCTCTCCCTCATTCAGGATGCTCTCCGCCACCATCTCGGTATCCGGCTGCGTGATCGCATCCAGCAGGGCATCCACATATCCTCGCGTCTCTTCCGGCGACCGCCCCCGCAGCAGTCCGCTCAGCTCTAGCGCGTCCTCGATCGTATCCCGCACTGACGCAATGCCGAGAGTCTCGTTCTCCATCGTCTCCTCCACCTTTTGCCGCATCGACTCCCACACGTCAAAGCTTTGGCTGTCCACGTCATCTTCACCTTCTTCTTCTTCTTCATCTTCATCTTCCTCCTCCTCTTGCTCTTTCTCTTGTTCTTCTACTTCTTCCTCCCGCCCTTCCTGTTTCTCTGCCCACACCTCCCTCTCCTCATAGTCCACAGCAAGGGACACATCAGCACCAGAAGTTATTGCATTGTTTTCCTGTCCCTTTGTCCCGTCTGCGGCCTTGTCGTCGGTCACGATACCGAGCATGCGCTGCTCAAACTCGTCGATCGACGCCTTGTTGGCAGTCTGCACCTCTTCGATCTCTTCTGGCTCCACCGGCTTAGCAAAGATGTACATGAAGGGCGCCACTTCGGACGGACGCGTCTCGATGTGCAGCCGCAGCGATCGGCCGGGAAAGCGCTCCGTCGCCCGGTCCAGCACGGCATTCAGCATGTTCAGACTGAGCATGAACTCGCGATCGCCCAGGGTGCGGTCGTCGGTGCCGTGCAGCGCCAGGTCCATCTCGTTGATGCTGATGTACTGGAAGCCAAAGATGCGTCGCGTGTTGTGGAAAGCTACATAGATGCCGTCCATACGGCCCATGCGCACCTGCAGCGAGTACTTGAGGAAGGCGGATCGGATCATGTCAAAGTACTCGCGCTCAAACGACTCCCACTGGCCAAAGCGCTGGCGGATCTCGTAGCCCAGGCCCTGCTGGAAGTCCTGCGTGTCCATGCGGATAGACACGACGGCCCGAGTCTTGAGATCGAACATGCCCGACCCGGGCAGCCGTTCGTCGTAGGCGTCCAGCTGCGACCGCATCAGGAAGTCGCCAAACGTGGTGTAGTGGAATGACTCGGGGTCGTTGCGCTCCTCCTCCGTCAGCTCGTGTGACTTGCTGACCCGGTACTTTTCAAAGTCGTCCTTGGACAGCGTCAGCAGCTTCTCCATCGATTTGCCCAGCATGCTGAGGATGTTGGCCGTGTCAAACTCCTTGTCCGCGTCGATGGCATACGTGCCGTCCTTGAGGTGCAGGAATGTTGCCGCCGGCGCCTTGGTGATGCGCGTGTAGTTGAGCGATTCGGGCGTGAACGAGCGGGACATGTGGGCCGTGTTGATCGGCCGCCAGCCTGACAGCAAAAAGTGGAAGTGCGACAGCATGCTCGTCATGCTCGACGTCGACCCAGAATACTTCTTCTTGAGCTTGGCCGCGATCGAGATCAGCGTCGAGTCCTTGGACGATGTTACGTACTGCTTGAGCGCGTTGAAGTCAAACTCCCGGATCGGCATGATCTTCGCCAGGTACGGGTCGAAGTTGTACACCCGCGACCGTGGGTCTTGCAGGTGGTATACGCCCGGGTTAAATAGTGCCCGGTCCAGCCCGTAGTGGAGCCCCGGCACCGGCCTCACCTCCTCCTCGACTGGCGTCAGCGACAAGTGCTTGGAGTTGACCCGGTTGACCCGGTAAGGTGACTTGAGCGGCTGAGTCAGGGACGAGAAAGGCTTGCCCTGATCTGCCGGCTTTTCTGCACCTGTCGTCGCCATCGTCGTCGTTGCTGCCGCCGATGCCTCTCCCTTCTTCTTGCCTCCCGCTCCCGCGCCGCCTTTTGAGATCGGCCGCTGCTTGTCGTCGCCACCCTCACTCGGTGCTGTCTCTGCTAGCCCTTTCTTCTTTAGTGCCTTCCTGCGAGCTGCCCTGTTTGGCTTGGTATCGGCCGTCTCACTACTTCCGCCGTCGGTTGTGGTTGAGTCAACCTCCTCTTCCCGCTGCTGCTGCTGCTGCTGCTGAAATCCCTGCGTGCTGAGCACCGTCTTCAAGAGGTGGAGCGCGCTCGTCAACATTTTGACCTGCTCCGCTCCCTCCTTGTTCTCCGCATCTATAGCCGCATCTGCAACCACCGCTGCTGCGTCCTGGGCTGAGTCCGTCTTGCTTTCCTTCGTGGCAGCAGATGCCGCCTGCTTTTTCTTGGGGCTACTGCTGCTGCCATCACCACCACCACCACCACCGCCACCACTTAGGCTTTCACTCTTGCTACTGCCTCCATTGGCTTCTTGTCCCTGCTCCGCCAGCCGCTCCTGCACGGCCTCGAGCTTCTTCAGCACGTCGAGCGTCTCCCGCCACAGCTTGAGCTGCGTCTGGCCTCCCTGGGACGTGCTAGCAGACTTGGTGGCCCGGGCTCGCTTCGTGGACGACGGCCGGCTCCTTTTTGTCGACGGCTGCGAGGACTTTGCCGCTGCTGCAGGCGTGGCCGTGACGTAGTGCCGCTGGCTGCTGGTCGCCGTCACGGCTGCGCTGTTGTGAGCCCATAGTGATCGCTGCGGCTGCAATTGTGCGCTCCAGGCGAGCAGACAAGACGTGCACAGCTGGGACGGCCGAGCCAGCCCCGACCGCTGGCCGCTGGCTAATTTGCTCATCGCTCCCGCAGTCGCTTATGTTTGTCGAGGGCGACAGAACAGGTCTGGAGAGTCCCGTTTCTTATTGGAAAAGTCGCCTATTTTTTTCTGCCTCTGTTCCTAGCCCTCCTGCTAGGTTTTTTTTATGGGGACTACCCCAGCGCGCATTCCCACTTATATGACCGTTGCAGCGCCAAACAATTTTCATAACTGTAACGCAGTTTCCTCGCGGTTCCCGGCTTTTTATTCTTCCGCACCCGACTTATACTTCACATTACAACGTCATGCTAAAAGTACATTGAAAAACACCCATCAATAATACAGAGGATATGAAAGAAAAGCATTTGCACCCATTGTCTCTGCGCCTTTTTGTGCCATGACGAACGCCTATAATGCTTTGTCGTGACATCCCTGCCACGCCCTTGCCACACCCCCAGTTCCCTCCTGTTTCTCGTCCTCAAATGTTTCTCTTCACTAATGTCTAAACCTGAGTGCTCTCCCAAGAATCGTTAGCATATTGGACGCCCGACTGGCGAGAGATCTGCGCCTGGGCTGTCTGCCCTTGCACCTCGTATGTGTCTGCCAGCATGCCATCGGCCACGCTCATCCACAGAATATTGCCACTCTTCTTGGCCTGCGTGGACCCGGCCTTTGCGCTCTTGAGTGCCTGGTCGCCCACGACGTTCTCAAAGAGCCGGTATCGCATAGTGTTCAGCGCGATGTTGAGGCACTGCGCATTCCCGCTTGTTGTCGACCCGTTCAGGCCCTGCTGGATGTGCATCTTGATGTCGTGCATGGAGAGCGGCGGCTGCGTGTTGATGGCGGCCATGACCAGGCTGTATGCCGTCCGTATCTCGGGATTTGTGTGGCTCACGCATAGGTACTTCAGCTGCTCGACCAGCTCATTGATTTTGGGCTCATCCCGAAGCCGGACCAGTTGCATGATGAGCAGCCGGTTCATGGCCGCCAGCAGCGCGATCTCCTGCTTGACATGCCCTTCGTTGGACGACGGCTTTGCATCGGCTACCAGTAAGAACTGCTCATCCTCGAATATGTCTATTGCCTCTTGGAGCTCTCCCGTTCCTTGGCTTAGGACGCCTTTCAGATAGAGCGCCAACACTTCCAGAGGGCCATCATTTGCCTCTTTCACAGGCTTCTCAAGGTCTACTGTGCACTCTTGCACCTTGGCCCAGTCGCAATGAGTGGCCGCATTCAGTCCTGTAAGAATAAGAATGTAAGACGTCACGGTAGCCCGCCAGCGGGCTCCATCTGCTGCCTCATGAATGAAGATCGGCGTTGCCAGTTTTGCGTTGGCACCTAGCACAAGTATGTCAGTATTGTCATCCGGTATCTCGAAAAATCTGACTTTTTTGGCCATTGGAACGTACTCTGTGAGATCATCTTCAACGCTTCGGCCCAGTAATCCAAGCTCCTTCTGTCATTCATCTGTTGCCTGGATGCCAGGGTCAAGCCACTAAACGTGAAGCTATTTGACAGAGAGCAAACATTCCAGTTAGCTACATTTCCTGCTTGACAGACTGGGACAGGGGGGGGAAACAGAAGACATACCCCAGAATAAACGCTTTGACCTTGCTGAAGCTGGACAGGACGAGATAGTCGCACTTCTCTCCCGGTCGGAGAACGTCGCTTGTGTCTTCGCTGATCGTGGCGGCAGATCCTGTCGCGTCCCGCTTCAAGGGCAGAAGCAACTCAGACGAATCGGATGCCCAAAGAGGAGATTCCTTCAGCTCTTCCAGGCGCGATTGCAATGTGTTCATCTTGTCGGTCAGGGCCTTCTCCTTCAGGTAAAAGCTGCAGGAGAGGTCAAGCAGATGCCACAGAACGTCAAGTTGTGGGATGTGCACAGACTCGTCCAACTGGTACTTGGAGGCTGCCGCTATGCAGGTGTGCACCTTCTCCACAACGTCGCCATCCGTGGTCCGGAAGAGCGCCAAAGCCTGCAGCAGAGATGCAAGAACATAGACGGCACGGTCACCGCGCTGCTCGGCGAGGATGGAGATGGCATGCAGGTTCTCCAGCGCATGTGTGTCTGCAGGAGTGCCTGCTTCAAAGTAGAAGAATACCTTTAGAAACCGGAAGGCATATGTCCAGTACGTATGGCTACGGCTACAGCAAGTCGTTAGCAACTGAATGATGCACTGGAGAAGGGAGAAGCTCAGAGTAGCAAACGGGCTCCTACCCAGAACAGTCCTCGATGTGTCCTTGGATGGCTATGAGTGCGGCCTTTGGTTTTCGCCGAAACAGTACTTTCATAAACAGGAAGTGGACATATGGCCTCAGATCAGCCAGGCGGTACTAGAGCATTGAAGTTTAAGGTCAGCATCTCACCAGTCGTGATACACTTCCAAGCAGAAAAAAATAGTATTTAGCATGGCGCAAGCTCACCTTCTCGCAGGTTGCCACAGCGAGCTGCAGGGTTGTTTCCGCTTGCATCAGATTCTCCGTCTCCTCGCTGAGAATGGAGGCATAGCGGATCCGAATCTTCACTTCGACCCGCGGTGGGAACCGTCCACTCCGCAAGGCCGCGTCGAGGCAGCCCAGACCAGTGGCCATAAGCTTGTAGTACTCGCGGAGCTTTCCTTCGTCTCGTGACTTGGCCAATCCCGGCGCCGCGCTCTGCGCCTTGGACAGACAGTCGTCGGCAACGCATATAAGTAGGGCTGCAGCCTCGGCCGGGCTCCGTTTGGGCACGATTTTGGGCGACGCGCTCACACTGCTAGTGCCGGGCTTCCGGGGGCTTTTTAACGGCTTTTGGACACCGCCCTTGGACGAGATGCGCGGGCTGGCTGTTGGTAAGGGGCTGGCAATAGGCGTTGGCGTCACCGGTGGTCGTTGATGACGCTGTTGTTGCTGCTGTTGTTGCTGCTGAAACTGATGCTGTTGCTGGGAACGCGGTAGAGCTGGTATCTGGACTACTGGCTGCGAGTACTGCTGGATAGACGGGGATGGCATTGACGACTGCTCAAACACTTTAGGACTAGCTGTTTGCACGCCCTGAATGTCTTGCATATGCTGCCGGTGGTTCTGTTGCATTTGCATTTGCAGTTGTAGCTGCTGCTGTTGCTGCTGCTGCTGTTGCTGTTGCTGTCTCTGCTGCTGTAGCTGTCTTTGTTGCATTTGCATTTGTTGCTGCTGCTGCTGCTGTTGCTGCTGCTGCTGTTGTTGTTGCTGTGGGATGCGTTGGTACTGTGGCGTTGGAGACGGGCTTGTATACATGTTCAGAGGTTTGGAGGGAATGATGACTTGCGGCTGGGGAAGCCGCTGTTGCTGCCGTTGTGGGATGTACTGCATGGGTGAGGGTAGATGCGCTGGTACAGGGCTGGGCGTAGTTGCGGCCCCCGGCATAGCCACCGGGGACGGCATCTGGGCAGACGCGGACATACCATTGTGTTGGAACTGGAACGTGCCGTTAGGCTGCTGGATCATCGGCGAGTGTGATCTCTGCACAGGATACGGCATATAGTGTTGTGGTGGTGTCTGCTGCGGCTGGAATCGTTGAGGAGCCCCAGGTGGCTGAAGATGCTGCAGTATTGGGGATTGCTGAGGGAGTTGGTGCTGTTGATGTTGCTGATGTTGCGGATGCTGCTGAAGCTGGGGGTGTTGGGAGTGCTGGGGGTGCTGGGACTGGGGTTGCTGCTGCGCGTGCATGTTGTTCATGTGGGAGAAGTGCGAGGGGTGGTGGCCGTGGATCTGCGGTGGCTGCTGGAGCTGCTGGAGCTGCTGGAGCTGCTGGAGAGGAGAAGGAGGAGGAGGAGGAGGCAACGGCTGGGCATAGAACTGCGGCGATGGCAGCGGGCCCGCTTGGTGGTACTGGCCGTTTGTGGCTTGCGGCATGTGCGACACGCCGAGCGCGTACGGCACAGGGACGCTGCCGGGGCCCGCGCCCGGCATCATCTGCTGGCCATTGAAGGCGTGCTGCCTTGGAGGCAGAGATCCGCTCATTGTCGTCGCATATAGACGAGAAGGGGGAGGTTGTTTTGTCCGAGTGGGACGGTGTTGCTATGGGAAGGGGCAGAGGAGGGGGGGCCAAGATGGACAGGATCGGAGAAACTTTGTCGGGAGCGCGTTCCAGGCAGTCCGGTCGCGTGCGTTTGTGTGTGTGGGGAGCGGCGAGAGGGCGAAAGGCCGCCTGTTACGTGTGGATAAGAATCGAAATAGGACAAAGTGGATCTCGTCTGGAGAAGCCTCACGACAGGGAAACGGAGATGTGGCTAGAGTTGTGGCTGGTTAATTGTGGCTAGTAATTCCGTGGCTTTTTTTTTTTTTTTTACCTCATCTACAAATCTTACGACGCTTGTGCCTCGGCACTGGATAGTCACCGCATTGACCCATCGGCCTCTCGGGCCTGTCCAAAGTAGGGTGACATTAGAGGCAGCTAGGGCCCGTTGGGGGGGAGCTTTCTTGGTTGTTTGTAGTTTTTTTATTAGGCTATTTTACTTTGGTTGTCCTTATTGTTTTGACTTTTGCTTCTCCTGCCGATCTCTCTTGAGTTTTGTCTTGTGCCGTGGTCTACGTCCCGCGGTCCTGTCTCGGAGAGCTACTACAGTAACGCGGCTAACAGCAGCTCAAAACGCGGGCATGGAGTGGCTTGGCCGGGCCAACATCGTGTTCACGCACTCGGAGACTCCGCTGCAGCTGACGGCCAAAGATGGCTCCAAGAAGACCGACCTAGCGCAGATCTGCAAGGACAGCACGCCGCCGTGCCAGCTCAACCCGCTGCTGTTCAACGGCCACATGCAGACGTTCTGGACGGCCATCGGAACGGCAGCACCGCACGTCTACTACCGCCGGAAGGTCTTTGAGTCAACCCATGCAGTCTATGGCGGCTCATTTGCCGTCGACTTTGCCGTCGAGCCGCACGGTGACGAAGACGCCTCGCTACCCCCCCGGACAGCCTACTACTCCGACGAGGATTTTGCCGGCATCGCCTCGGACGACAGCCGGCCCATGCTGCTGGTGCTACACGGTCTGTCTGGCGGCTCGTACGAGGTATATCTGCGGCACGCCATCGCGCCGCTGCTCGCCGACAGCCGCGACTGGGCCGTTGTTGTCGTCAACTCGCGAGGTTGCGCAAACAGCACCCTCACCAGCGGCCTTCTCTTCAACGCCCGCGCGACCTGGGACGTGCGCCAGGTGGCCCGCTGGGCACGCAAGATCTTTCCCAACCGGCCGTTGTTCGGCCTTGGCTTCTCGCTCGGCGCCAACATCTTGACCAACGTAAGGACGCTCTCGGGGAAGGGCTGGCGACCGAACAGCCGAGCTAGAGCTCGCAAAAGCTGATATTGTGTTGTGTGTGCAGTATGTCGGCGAGGAGGGCGTCGACTGCCCTCTGACAGCAGCGGTTGCTGTCGGCAACCCCTTTGACCTGCAGGTTTCCAACAAGGCGCTCCAGAGAACGCTCATCGGAAGAAACATCTATGAAACCGTCATGGGAGGTGCGTCCTCCAGGCCCCTGTATCCTGGTTGGCTGATGTGATGACTGATACAAGACTACCTGCAGGAAACCTGAGGAAGCTCATCGCCCAGCACAAGGAAGTCCTCATGCAGACCACTGACTTGGACTTTGACCGCATCATGAAGGGAAACAGTCTATACGAGTTCGACAGGGAGGTCCAGTGAGTCAAGCAACTTTTTTGATGGGCCCGGCCCAGGCAGCTAGCAGACACTGACTTGTGCTTGCACATTAAGGTGCACCACCTGGGGCTACCCGACCGAAGAGGCCTACTATCGCGACGCCTCTTCCTCAGACTCTGTCATGGGGATCCGCATACCGTTCATGGTGATCCAAGCAAAAGATGATCCAGTCAGTTTCTCTACTTCGCTTGTCTCTTTGTCTCTGGACCAACGTGGCCCTTGCTAGCTTTGCTGACATTCTGATCCTACCTAGATTGCTCCCGAGGAGGCTGTGCCGTACGGGGAGCTGAAGCTCAACCCCTATACCGTGCTATGCATGACATCTCTCGGCGGCCACTTGTCTTGGTTTGAGCCAATGGGCGGTCGGTGGCACGCAAAGCCGGTGAGTTTCCAGACCGGTCCGAACTGGCACCCTGCACGCCCTCGGTCTGCATGCTGACAAGACACATATAGGTGTCCAATTTTCTGCACAAAATGGCCACAGAAATCGATCTGAGCAAGATCCCGCCGCGGCCAAAGGATATTAGCACGATAAAGCCAAAGAAAGGGCTCCCAAGGGGAGGGCGATTTGACCCATTGCGGAGGAAAATGCAAGCTGACCAAGATTCATACAAGGCATGATTGAGACGATAGACCTGCTGGCCCACTAAGATAGACGTGTGCATATAACTATACATAGACTTGAATTTTAGACTTGGGGTATCTCTGCGAGCTGTTTGCTACAACAGTCTTCTGGGTACATGAGCAGAAACAAAACGAGAGAATCGACACTCCTTAAACTTTGTCACGATTCTGCCATCAGCCAAGGGGAATTGTGCCAGCTCTCTTTGCCTTGTCCTTTCTTCAACAAGAAGCAGGGCGTCTGCTTAATGGTGAACACTTTTTCCCGTGCCGTCGTGTGCTGTCGTCTCACGACTCGTCTTGGCTCGGCTCTGCTAGAGTCCATCTGTGCCATTTGGCGGTCTTCGCTGTATTTTATCCTCCTTCCCTTCTATTCCACTCGCTCTTCAGTGGGAAAGACGGAGAGAGATGGAAGAAAGAAAGAACAGCATATCGCCCTCATCCGTTGACTACCCTCAGCCGTCCATCTCGGGTCCTGACGCGAACGACACGCGCTTCTTCTTTGCCTTGGCCGCCTTGGTGCCCTCGGACGCCAGAGTGTTGACGCTGGCGTCGTCGCCGTCTGTGCCGCCGGGGCCCTTGGTGGTCCGCTTACGCTTCTTACGCAGCGACGCCTTGGTATCTTCGAGCTTGGACTTGCGTTCGGCCTCTTTCTTCTCAGCCTCGACTAGGCGTGCCTGGCGGATCTCCTCCATCTGGCGGGCCTTCATGATCTTGGACTCGATCTGGCCGTCCTTTTCTGCTTGCACCATAGCCAAGATGGTCGTCATGCTTTCCTGCAGGGAGTTAGAAGCCTGTTTGTAACAAAAAAGTATGGAATAGAGCAATAGAGAATCAATAGAGAAAACGCACCCTGTCATCGACAAAAACCTTGCCCTTCTTCTTGCCCTTGGGCTTCTGCACGCCCACGGGAGTGATTGTGTTGAGCTTGGGAATTTCGAGCTCCTTTTCGCTGTACACTCTGCCCTTTCTCCGCTTCTTCAGCAGCTCCAGCATCTTGGACCGTCCGCCGGTGACCTGCAAAGCTGGCGCCTTGCCTTGCGGGCGTTTTGACTTGACGACGCCGTCCGAATGGCTCATCTTCGAGGCCTTGCTGCCTTTGATGCCTGACCTATTGGCCGCATGCTTGTTTTTTACTGTCCGTGTTGGCGCCATTGTGTATGCGTGTGTCTCTGAATTGGTGCTGCTGAAAAACGAGGCTGCTATTCAGATAGAAAGAGAAGGCGTAAAAAAAGTTAATCGGAGACACGAGAAAGAGAGAAGAGAGAGAAAATTAAAGCGGGTCTATCCAGTACTCTCATATTATTGGTCGAAAACTAGCCACTGCATCCACTGCCGCATGGCAAATAACAGCGCTATGACTCGTGGACAGAAAAAAACGGCTTATCGCTTATCGGGAGGCAAGTTTGCCGCCTTCAGTCTTCATGTTGACGAAACTGACTCTACGCCTCTCGCCCTGAAAGAACAGCCATTGTGCACTTTGCATCTCACACAGGCGGCCCGGGAACCGTGGAATCCACAAAAATGTCGCCAGCAATCACTTCAGGCACCCCACGATGGGCAGCCTTAGCACGTGACACGAATGAGACGTCGATCCAGCTGGCACTGAACCTCGACGGCGGTGCTTTTCCGCCCGACACAGACCAGCGGTTGCTGGACATTGTGGAGGGGAAGAACGGCGGCCATGCGGTGCAGGCGAGCAAGTCGCAGACGATCAGCATACACACGGGCATTGGCTTCCTAGACCACATGCTGCACGCACTGTCAAAGCACGCCGGCTGGAGTCTTGTCATTGCCTGCAAGGGCGATCTGCACAGTGAGTTTGTTCCCCCGCAAGGCCTGCAAGGAATGGCTCTACAAGAGATGGCCCCTAGGACCCTCTGCCGGCGTTCCCACACTTTCCACACTGCTGATACTGCATCCGCCTCCAAGTCGACGATCACCACAGCGCCGAGGACGTCTGCCTGGCGCTCGGCTACGCCTTCAACAAGGCCCTCGGCACAGCGGCAGGCATCGCACGGTTCGGATCGGCCTATGCGCCGCTGGACGAGGCTTTGTCGCGCGCCGTGGTGGACATCTCGAACCGGCCGTACGCCGTGATCGAGCTAGGACTGAAGCGCGAGAAGATTGGCGACTTAAGCTGCGAGATGATCCCGCACTGCATGGAGAGCTTTGCTCAGGCGGCACGGATCACGCTCCATGTCGACTGCCTTCGCGGCTTCAATGATCACCACCGGTCGGAGAGCGCGTTCAAGGCGCTGGCCGTGGCCATGCGGCAGGCAACCAGCAAGGTGGCAGGCAAGGAGGGCGAGGTACCCAGCACCAAGGGGACCCTAAGCGTATAGACGGAATGGCTATGTGTTTGCCTGAGGTCAACGAAATGCAATAGACGTAAGATACGAAGACAAAGAAATGAAAAAAATGAGAATCATGAAAAGACTGCTGTAAGAACAAATATGATGTTCTAGACGTAAACATTATCAGCTTAGCACTCATTGGGACTGCTTGGTTTCATCAAAACCTCGGCAAGCTGCTCTCAATATGCAACCTTGACGCAATGGTGTGTAGCAGCTGCAGATATTGTGGGCCCGTCTTCAGAAGGTGGAAGCCGGCAGCCCCGCCTGAGAGCTGATTCGACCACACAGCTTCGACTTCCCAGCATCGCAAAATCTAAATCTGACATCACGCGACTCGCCAACTGCTACTGCTGCGGCTGCTGCTACCGCTGCTGCTACTTCGGCATACCAATTCTCGCTAGTTCTGACTCTCCCATCGCCGCGACCGCCGGCTTCGCTCCCACCATGCGCAGCCATGATGCCGTCCGCGATGAAGAAGCTAACGAGGCGGCCTGGGAGGCTATGAACGGCGCCGGCTACGGCATGATCAAGTACGGCGCGGCCATGGGCGTCCTTGCCGGCGTGGGACACGCTCTGTCGCCCGTCTATCGGGGGCTTACGATCCAATTCAAAGTGTACGTGGAATTGTCCCTTTGCACTTGAAACGAAGCTGCAGAAATGCTGAAACTGACTCTCCGTTTCCTCTCCGCTTTTACAGATACATTCAGATGTCCGGCATGGCCTTAGGCGCCATGCTTGAGGCTGACCACCGCATGCGGGAGTTCGAAGCTCGGGTACGACATCAGCGGCGGATGCAGCGGCACCAGGCACGGATGCGGGCTCTTGAGGAGGAGCTGGAGGATTGAGACCGCAGAGGCTGCAGAGTCCGTAGAGATTGGCGCGGCTGCTCGAGTGTCCTCTTTGGAAACACCATGTGCACTAGCTCCGTATACCCCCCTCTCTTGTATATATTTCTTCCATTTTTCATTTCTGCATTGTGTATAACGTGAAACGACACTTTTAGCATGCGCTTTGAACATGCCGTCGTCAAGAAGACCAGCCAGATCCGTCCAGCCAGATGCCCAAACGCCTGTGATGAGATACTCCCTGCCGCTGTTTTTTTCCCGTTTCAAATCTTTGAGGTCTTTCCTTGCTGCTGTAGCCACTACTAGCTACCCCCTGTCATCTCTTCTGTGTCCTCCTCCTCCTCCTCGTCACGCCAACGCCGCAAACAGCTTTGGGTCCATGTTGAGCTTGCAGAGACGGGCGAGGCAGCCGCTCAGCTGCAGCAGCGTCTGCACGCCCTCGAGGATCTTCATGTGGGTGAAGCCGATCTCGCGGATAAACTCGAGCTTGGCGTGCTCGCTAAGGCCCGGCATGGTCTTGGTCACGCGGAACATGGTGCTGATGATGTCGTGGCTCGAGTAGCCGAGCTTCCACAGCTCGTGCAGGACGTCCAGGGCGGCGTCGACGTTGCCCTCGTGGCAGGCCTTGAGCATGGCCTGTACCTTGATGGGGTGCGGGGCGTCGACGACCTTGAAGACGTTGTCGCCCGACACGAAGCCGAAGCCGGCGTGTGTCGACTGCAGGTTGTTGATGGCCTGGCGCATGTCGCCCTCGGCGCTGAACACGAGCGCCGCCAGCCCGTCGTCGCTGTAGCGCACGTCCTCGGCCTCGATGATCTGCAGCAGCCGCTTGACCACCTGCGCGTCCGTCAGCCGGGCGTACCGCAGGATCGCGCACCGCGACTGCAGCGGCTCGATGATCTTGTTGGACTGGTTGCACGCAAACGCGAACCGCGTCGTGTTCGAGTAGATCTCCATCGTCCGCCGCAGCGCCTGCTGCGCTCCCGACGTCATACTGTCCGCCTCGTCCAGGATGACAATCTTGTGCCGTCCCGCCGGCAGCGTCACCTTCTTCTGCGCAAAGCCCTTGATGCGGTTGCGCACCACGTCGATGCCTCGCTCGTCGCTCGCGTTCAGCTCCAACACCGCCTCCTTATATGAGTCCCCCAGAAGCTGTCTCGCCAGGCAGAGCACGCTGGTCGTCTTGCCGATACCCGGCATGCCCGAAATGATAATGTGCGGCATGTTTCCATCCTTGGCGATGATCTTAAGCCGCTCTATGGTCTCCGTGTTGCCAACAATGTCATCTAGAAAGGCCGGGCGGTACTTTTCAACCCTGGAGCACTCGTGTCAGAAAAATAGGTGCTGTATATTGGAACAGAAAACGGATAACAGAAAACAGAGATAGTCCGTACCATGGCAGCTCGTAGTTGGGTGTTCCATTTGAAGTGGCAGCCAGCGCCTTCTTTGCTGCCGACGTCGAGGATTCGCCCCTTTCCTCCGGCTTAGCGGCAGCCGGCATTGTGCGTATCAAGCTAGAGATTGTGACACTGTAGAAACAAGCAGATAGGCCGTCCAAAGGCAAAAGGTGCAGTGCAGTGCAGATACTCCTTCGTTGTGGGACGTCTGGAGAGATTCGGTATGCTCCGAAATACACACTATGGCGCCTAAAAGTCACTCTACGCGTTTGCGACGCGTGCTCATATGAAGATGTGGGGCAAAAATCTCGCTAGGTAAGCAGTCTGGACACCCATAAAAATGAGCCCCACATTTGGTGCTTCTCGGATTTTGACTGGATAGCAGCAAAATGCAACGAAAAAAGGTATCGAGAGCATCTAAGCTTGTTTCATCAACGACGACCGGGAACCAGCGCAAAAGAAGCACAGCTATTGGCTTGGCTCTAACATCCACAATTTCTGTGCGATTTTTATGCAAGCTGCTGGGCAGTGAGTGTGAAAGGGTGATGTGGAATAGATCGCTCTCTGCAAAATGGTCAACGCTATGATGAACGCCCGGCCGTGAGTTGTCTCTTCGTCTCTCTGTCTGTGCCACTGGGAATTATGCTGATCCACGAACAGGGTACGCCGCCAGGACCTCTTCAATGACGGCGATTCGTCCACTGAAGATGAAAGCTACGCAGGCGGCGACGCTGCTGCCGCTCGCGCTGCCCTGGATGCGCTCATGGCGCGCTCTCTGGGGCTAGACTTGGCCTCTATCACAGCGCCCGCAGCAACAGCGCCATCACCACCATCACCACCAAGAGATGAGGGTCCATGCGGAGGAAACGACGACGTAAAAAAGGAGGAGCCGTCCGCACAGGCCGCTGGGGCTGCCGAGTTTGCCTTCCGGCTCTTTTCCTCCAGCGGAAAGAAGGCTGGCCAGACGAAAGAGGGTGGCCCGGCAGCGACCGCTCTTTCCGAGCCAGAAGTAACCACCGTGATCCTATACGACGACATTGTCGGCGCTGATGGCCCGCTTGACGGGCCGGGAGGTCTGGCCAACCCACCGCGGCCGCTGAGCGCCTACATTGCTGCTGAGCCCTCGCCGGAAGAGCTCGCACGCTACGTGCAGACGGCCGTCTCAGGCGAGTTGATAGTGGCTCAGGCGGCGGCCGAGCGGCGCAATGCTTGGGGGCTGGAAGTGTCGTGGCGCGCACGCACGACGGTCCGGGTGTCCAAGAGCGAGCTGCAGGCGCTGCTCGCCAACGCGCTGCCGGACGGGGCCGCCTCCTCGCTGTCGGAGCTGGTCTCGCGGGCCGCCAACACTCTTCCCCAATGGGCTTCGTCCGCGTCGTCTGTTTCTTCTTCCTCGTCGTTACCGCCTCTTTCTTTGACGGCAGGCACATCCTCGCGCAAGCGGCGGCCTGGAAAGAAGCACCGCATTGCGCTGCGCCAGCGAGAGAAGGCCCGGATCGAAAAGGAAGAGGCAGCCAAGGCGCAGCTCAAGTCCAAGGAGGAACATCTGCTGGAGAAGAAGAAGCGGCTCAACCGGATCAAGAAGCTACGCCGGCGCGAGAAGAAGCGGGAAGAGAAGAAGGCGGACGGCAGCCAGGGCGGCGACGGCGACGACTCTGACAGCTCCGACGATTCAAAAACATGAAGATTTAAGCCTCGGAAAGCCTTGGTGAGCTAATTGGCTGTCCACTGCCTCAACAACGGTGGCACTGCCGCAGACGCTGAGCGTCGGTCCATATAATGGCGACCATCACGAACGCGTGACCGAATGAGTGCCGAAGATGGCTCATGTCATCCTAGCCATAGCACATTGCCGCCATTATGGCTGTATTACTCTTTACAACAGGGGAAAGCAGATTCGCGGTGACGAGGCGGAAGACCGATGGCGTACAGTCATGCTCGACACAGAAGAAAGCAGCCTCAATATTGACAGAAAACTGCAGCAGACTTTGCAAAGGCTTTCTCAGTGAATCACTGGCGCCGCGAACAGATGATTCCTCCAGCAGTCCGTATGCATAACACAGAATGAGATCTAGCTCTAGGTTTTTGTAACCGAATACAGCACGAGACGTATAACTAGTTTATAAGATATGCAAAATACCACTCTATAGAGTTTTCAACGCCTGCTGCAGCACTTCTCCACATCGCCGCATCGTCTGTTCGCCAGATGACTAGTTAACCTCAAGCTACGGCGATGGCAGCTACCAGGCAGTCCATGGCGGACCCATGAGTGGCCGCACTCGGGCCGCTGCCGGCATCCACGGGCCCAGACCACACGAGGCCCAGCTCATTGGTGGTGGCGTTGCGGTCGTTGGTCCAGATAGAGTTGGCATTCTGCATGATGTAGGTCCGGAAGTAGTCCTTATCTTGGCTAGACAGGTCGGCCTTGGAGAGATAGTAGAGGTTGCGAAGGAAGACGCCTATAAGTCAGCATACTTAAAGGATACATACACACAACACACACACCCTTCTAAGACACACCTTTGAAAGTCGGGCCGTCCGAGCCGCAGTCGTTATTGCCTGCCTCGCACGATTCGTGCAGGATACCGTCGACAGACAGAGCCTTGATGCCCGCCTTGGCGATGGCTACGGCGGTGGGCAGTAGCGAGGTGTCGGCGCCGGCCTGGGCGCGGTGCAGCTCGACGAGGCCACCCAGCACGACACCCTGATTGTAGGACCAGACAGTCTGGCCGTTGTTGAAGCAGGAGCCGCTAGCAGTGATAGTGAAGCCGTCATTGATGGTGTTGGCGCTGTTGATGAGGCCGCTGCCGCGGAACCAGGCCCACTGGGCGGCGGCGATACTGCGGTAGGTCTCGCGGGCGGTAGTGTCGGCGGCCCGGTTAGCCAGCGACGCGGCAGCGGCCAGGTACAGCTCGTTGGCGATGGCATTCTTGTAGGTGCGGTCCTTGCTCCACCAGATGCCGCCGCCGCACACGTCAGTAGTCACACCGCCGCGGAGGTCGGCAAAGATAGTCTCGGCCGAGGTCAGGTAGGCCGCCCTGCCCGTCGCGTCAAAGGCATGGATCAGCGCCAGTGCCCACCAGCCCTCGTCGTCGTAGTAGTTGTTGATGAAGCCGGCAAATGTGTCGGCCCGCGCAGCCACTGCCGTGCGCGTGTATGCCGACCGCACCAGGCCGGTGCTGTCAAAGCTCTTGGCGGCCACCTGGGTGCTGCCCTGCGCAGCCGCATACGTGTTGGCAAAGACGCCGTCGAGGTCCATGCGGGCAGCGTCGCTGCCGTCCAGCGCGGCAAAGTCGGCCAGCGTCGTCAGCAGGTTGGCGCTGTTCCACCACCCCGTGGTGTTCCACAGGCCGTCGGCTTCGTTATACCAGCCCTGCAGCGTGCCCACCGCCGAGACCGTGTGAGAGACGTAGGCGCTGTTGTCGGCACGTGCGCCCAGGAGCGCGAGGGCACGAGCAACCAGGCTGCTGCCGTGCAAGAGCACCATCTGGAGGATGAGAGAGATCGGCTGCGAGAAGCAAGTGGCAAATGAGAGTGGCGGTGATGAGTGAGAGGCGGCGCTGGTGGGTGGCCAGAACAGGAGCAGAGACCGGTGCAGGGCTAGAAGGAGGAGCAGAACCGTCAGACCCAGCGCGCAGAGACGCCTGGCCACCTCTGGTTTAAGTAGCCCAAGGCATTTGTACGGATGTAAGCCCCCGCCAGCAGAGCATCGGCCACCTTCACCGGCAAGAGTCTCCTTCGGAGCCAACCAGACATGTTCGGTCAGCATGTGCTTTCCGGACAACCCCCTGCACCACTCGGCCGCCCTAGTCATCCATGGATGGCCCATGGTGATGTGATGATGCAGAGTGCAGCCTCACTGGCCACCGAGGGGGTTTGTTGGCGATGTTTATCGGGCCTACCCATTGGCTTGTCAGAAGAAGCGTGTTTCCATACCCCTGCAGAAATCAATGGACGGAAAGGACCTGCCTGCAGTCTGGCAAAACAGCGTCTTGCTTTTCTTGTATGAGGGTCAGAAAAGACCTTCTCGTGCATCGCCTACACAGGCAGGCATATGTGGATGGTCATTGAGAGGTGGCTTATTATAGCTCTGTTGACATTGTCAAGGCGGGCAGAGAGCGAAGCCACTTCCTTTCAAGGCTTAGCATTTCCAGACTAAGGCGGTGATCACAACTGTAGCGAATGAAAGGGCATATTCTCCCCGGATTCGACTTCCATTTAAGGGCAGATTGGCGGTTGATGCCCGGCCCCACAAGACTAGAGCACCTGAACAAAGTATTTTTAGCGGGTAACGCACTGCCTCCGCTAAAGCCGCTCTTGCATCGATCTCCAATCTGTTTCTTGCTTGTCCTCAGCCACTTTTTGACCGGGATCATATGCCTGTATCTCGTGCTACAGATGATGTGGCCTCGGAATACTAAACTGCACCGCAAGAAGTACGACAGCGACAAGTCGGTCTCTCTCGGTGGCCTCGAACGACAGAAAAGGATGTTGTGTTGTCCTAGAATTGCCCAGTAGTTAGACCCTGTATCAATCAATGAGCAGCAAGATGGCGACCTAGAGAATGGCAATTTAGTCCAATATTTCCAACATTTTTCTTAAATTCTCCAGCACTTCCCATGTTGGCGTCTGTCTTTTGGTGAGCTGGTTCAGGGAGGATAGGAAAGGAGGAAAAGAAAGCAGTGACGGGTCTTCTCGCAGCCTGTCGCTCTTCTTTTCTAGTTCTGCGATGCTGCAGCATTCGAAATCGTATCTGGCCGATATGTGCATCACCGCAAAAATGGTGTTACATGATCGTGAGGCCACAAAGTAACAAAGACTTGCAGAGCTAAAAGCGGGAATGCACGACAAGGCTAGTCGTGGAACACTATCAAATTTAAATTCCAGAGCGATCAAACGAAAAAAGACTGGTATTATCGTTGCCTTTAAAGTACGGGTTTGGTGAGACTGCCAGAAATTTACCACAACACTGCTTAAAGCAGAGCTTTACAAAGTCAAGATCCCAGTTTATTTCCTATCCAGCGGTTTGCAGATGCACGTCTAGAAAGCATTCCTCAACACCTGCAAGTTCTCAACAAATTTGTGTCAAAATATAAAACAAGGAAACAAAAGCAAAGCCCCTTTCCATCAACTCCTACAACTCCTACAACTCCTACAACTCCCCCATGACAGACCCCATTGTTTTGCTAGCAGAGCCTGAGGCATCATGCTACTCATGCAAACGCACCATCCAGATGGAAGGGGGAAACGGTCGGAAACAGGTGTACATTATGGGTAGCAAAAGAGCTAACATCACAATTACCAGTCCCTTGGTGATGTAGCCATCTCTTTCAGATCCCCAAACGGTCTTGACGCGTGCTTGGCCGGGATGTGCTCCATTGTCTTTAGGCGCAGCCGCCAGGTTTGTGATGGCGATATCTCCGTCAACAAGCCGAGGAACTCCAATCTTCGCTTTCGCAACTTCAATGAAGCTCCTAAGTTGCCCCACAGAAACCTTTGCCTTTCCTCCAGACATGTCCATGTAACAGTAGTCGCCGTCAATATACCAAACCAGGTGCTCACGGAAGCTCCTGTCTAGCCAGTTACCGTAGAAACGGTTGAAAAGCTGGTAATTTTCCGTCAAAACGGCCATGGTAGTTTTTGCGAAAAAGATCGAGTGGTTGCCAAAAGCATCGACGGCTACACTACTAACACTGCAAGCTGTCCTCGCGCTGGCAGCGAGGGCCCTGCATACTCGCAGCCACTAGGGTGCGAGGATAGAAGGGTATGAGGCGATAAAAAACCACCAACGACATATGCGTCGTAGTAGAGGGCGCAGCATCACAAAATGGATCACGAACTAACAGAGTAAATCGTGGAGCTGGGACGATTCCAAATTGTCTGGATGGCTGATCTGAGCTGTGGAAGTGGGGAGAGCCAAAGCAATCGGCAAAAAAAAACCAAGAGGCCTAAGAACGCATCCTCCTTCTCAATAGTTTATATTCAACTCCGAGAAAAGAAAAGCAGTTTCGGTCTGCTGGGGCGAAATGGCAAGAGTGCCATCCACGCCTTCCCTGGACACATTATTGATTGTCACGTGATGGTACTGAAGAAACGCATTTAGTAGCAGACATCCACCTTCGCAGCTGCCTGTTCCAGAATCTTCGTTTGCGTCTCTTTTTACGCTCAAAATGGATGCCGTCGACGAAGACGCGGACATCCGTCTGCAGAAGATCTCGAATGACTTGCTAGGAGAGTTTGATGACGCACTAGACCCGTTCTTGCGACGCCCAGGCAACAAGAGTACAGCGGCGGACAACGTCCTGCGCACCCAGGTGCGTGCCCGCGAAGCGGAGCACCTGGCCGGGCTGATCGACCAGTTCCAAGAGCTACCGCAGCTCCTGGACGGACACCTGGCCCGATGGCTACCAGCGCTGGCGGAGGCATTCCTGGGATGCGCGGCACAGGCCACTAGAGCACAGCTGCCTCTGACATCGCTGTCGTCTCCCGCGGCCCTGGTTGTGCCGCTCCAGGCGGCGGTGGCCCGACTGCTTTACACCTTCTGCAAGGTGCGTGGAGAAAAGGTTGTGGTGGGCTTTCTGCCCGTGGAGACGCGGTACCTGGAGCGTCTGCTGGGCGCGCTGGAGGCGCAGGAGAGGCGCGGCGGCGAAGACGGCCAGGGCCGGTGGACCTGGGAGGAGCGCTACGTGGTGCTTCTGTGGCTGGCCCAGCTGTTTTTGGCGCCCTTTGACCTCTCCACGATCTCGACTGGGCGGGCCGGCGATGAAGAGGGTGATGAGCCAGCCCCGATCGAAGGGTTTACTTGGCCAGGAGACGGAGCGGATGCTGGCAACGACAGCAGCAGTAGCAGCAACAGCAACATTCACCTCCTCCCCTCCATCACCGTTCGTGTCCTCCCTCTAGCCATGGGATACCTGGCCGCGCCAGGGAAGGAGAGGGATGCTGCCCGTGTGCTGCTTGTGCGGGTAGCCATGCGGCGAGACATGCAGCAGCTCGGCGTGCGCCATGCCCTCATCCAGTGGGCGCTACACTCTCTACGACCGCTTGCCGAGCGGAAAGAGGCACAACAGACGGGAGCCCAGGGGCAAACGGGAGCAGTCACAGCCACACGTCCCTCTTACTATTACATTGGCACGCTCTCCTTCCTGGCCGGCATCCTGGCCGCTGCGGCCGGCGCCTCTGACATGGACGACGCCCTGGCCCCCATATTTGCGGCCGTGCACGCCGTGGCCGAGTCCGAGGGGCAGGACACCGATGCGTCTCTCCGGGAGGATCCCGTATTTGCAGCCATCCGGTCTTCGGCGCTGGCCCGAAAGATGATGATCAAGGCTGTGCGGGCCATTGCCGTACGCTACATCCAGCTTGCTTCTGCACCACCAGCCTCTGCTGCGGGAGATGCCAGCGACGCCAACGATGCCCCTGGCGACACCATCATCGAGACGACCATCGGCTACCTGCTCGACTGCCTGGCCGACAACGACACGCCCGTGCGCTTTGCGGCGAGCAAGGCGCTCAGCGTCATCGCGCTGCAGCTAGACCCGGACATGGCGGCGCAGGTGATCGATGCTGTGCTGGAGGGCCTGGACCGCAACGTGCTGAGGCAGCGCGACGGCAGCCGTGACCTGACGGCGGTCGACCCGCTCGAGTGGCACGGCCTGATGCTGACGCTGGCCCACCTGCTGTACCGCCGGTCGCCGCCGCTGACAGCGTTGCCGGCCATCGTGGCGGCGCTGCAGATTGGCCTGGCCTTTGAGCGCCGCAGCGTCTCGGGCAGCGCCACCGGCACCAACGTGCGCGACGCTGCCTGCTTCGGCATATGGGCGCTGGCCCGCCGCTACACGACCGCTGAGCTGCGGCCGCTGGCCGTGCTGCAGCCGCTGGCTACCGACCTCGTCGTGGCCGGCTGCCTCGACCCGGCTGGAAACATCCGCCGCGGCAGCTCGGCCGCGCTGCAAGAACTCGTCGGCCGCCACCCGGACATCGTCTGCGCCGGCATCGAGCTGGTGCTGGCTGTCGACTACCACGCGGTGGCGCTGCGCAGCCGCGCCGTCGCCGACGTGGCCCAGCAGGCATCGGCGCTCGCGCTCGACACGTACGGCACCGCGCTGCGGGAGGCGCTGCTGGGCTGGCGCGGCGTGACCGACGCCGGCGATGCGGCTGCGCGCCGTGGTGCGGCCGCTTCCTTTGGACACATCGCCCAGCGGCTGGCCGCAGACGGCGCCGCTGCCGCCACCCTGGGACATTTCCTACAGATGGCAGAGATGCTCGCTGAGCGCATCATGAAGCTGCAGCCTCGCCAGGTGGAGGAGCGACACGGCTTGCTGCTGGCGCTCGCTGCTGTGCTGGACACGTTCCCCTCTCTGGTACAGACGGCACAGACGACGGTCACCGATCTCGCTACGATATGCCAGAAAACTGTCTGGCTACTGATCCGGACTCTGGAATCCTGCAAGACCTTGGCGCTGGCTGTTACAACCCGGCGGCTCGAGCTTTTGGCTGAAGCCTCTAGCCGGCTGATCGTGTCGTCATTTCCGGTCTTACAGGCGATCATAATAGGCAATGAGGGCGGGGAAACAGCGGTAACCCTTGTCTCCGGTCCTGAACTCGTCTCCGAGGCTAACAACATGCCGGCGACTACGTTTGGCCATGTCGTCAGTGCACTGACCAACACAGCACAAAAGGAGACAGCGGAGGGCGCACCCGCTCAGCAGGACGACATCCGAGCCTTTACCGATTTGGCCGCGTCGCTGCTGTCCGACTCCTGGCTGGTTCGGCGGGAGCCTGAGGTTATAGACGCTGCGTCAGACGCGGCTCTGATTTTGCTGGTGCTCCTGCCTACGCATACTGCACGCCACGGGCTCATCCAGTCGTGGGCCGCCACAGTGCGGCAGCCTGGGGCATCCACGACATCAAAAACGGCGAAGACCCGATCCACGAGCAGAGGAAGTGGCGGGTCGGGCTACGTCTTCGCCTTGACCAAGGCGTACCCGCTGGTGGCGCTGCAAAAGGCAAGCAGCGCCGACTTCGGCGCCGACAGCGAGAGCGAGAGCAGCGATGCGGACCCCATCAGCCGTGCCATCCTCGACCGCTGGGCCGCGGACAGATCCATCGAGGCGCGCGTGTCCTTACTGCAGGCATTGGCCCAGAGCCCAGCAGTGCTGATGACGACAGCGGCAGCAGCGAAAACAGCCAGCCCCGGAAGCCGCTTCCGTGCCATCTTGGCTGCCGGCCTCGACGACTACACGACCGATGCGCGGGGCGACGTCGGGTCACATGTCCGGCTGCAGGCGCTGCGAGCAACGCAGGCCCTGTGGAGCCAGGAGCAGGCGGCGGAAGGCAGCGGAGCTGCTGTCGGGTCTAGCGGGTCTGGAGCGGTGCTATTCTTACGCGTTCTCCGACTAGCGGCCGAGAAGCTCGACCGCGTGCGTGTAGCGGCCCAGCCGACGCTGGCGAAAGCTCTGGGCGAGCCAGCAAAAAGGTAATTGTGTTCTTGGTTCTTCCTTCTTCCAAGGACCCGTCTTTTGCTTTTCTCTCTCCCCCACCCCTCTTCTTATTTACTTTTGGACAACCTGCTAACCAATGCGCCGAAGCCAACTCTCATCCTTGTCGTTTTCGTCACAGGCATACTTCCGGTGCCTGCTGGGGCTGTGGGACGAGGCAGAGGAAGGCGGCCTAGGGCCGATCGCAGCAGCCGGCAAGGCAGGCAGCGCTGCGGCGGCGGCCCGATGGATGGCGGCCCTCATGCGCGGCTACGTCACGTCAGCTGACACGGGCAATGAAGAGCTGGTGATTGCCAGCCGGGCGGCGCTGGTGGACTACGTGGGCCAGGGGCAGTCCGAGACGAGTCGGAGGAGGAGGCGGCTGACATGGCTGGCTCTCGTGCGGAACCTGCCTGGGGGAATGCCGACCGCAGCTGCGGCTACTAATCCAGCCACAGCCATGGGGAAGCCCAACCCAAAGCCCAGGGTCACCGGCCCGCCGGATCGCATTGTCGTGCCGACTCTCGAGATCGTAGCCTTTCTCTTCTACAGCGGCGTCTTTGGACAGCCATCTACCGTTGCTGCTGCCGCCGAGGACGATATAACCGCAATTACCGACAGCGACCTGGCAGCCCTCTGTGGGCAGGTGCACCAGGCGGCCGAGAAGATGGGCAGTGTGCGTAAGCTGGAGGCGTGCATCAAGGTGTATGGGGCAGTGGCTGCAGCGACCACAGCGACCACAGCGACCGGCTCTGCAGGCAAGGGCAAGGCCGGCCCAGAAGCACACCAGCGGCTGGTGGCACTCCTCGGGCACCCGTGGCCGCGCATCCGAAATGCGGTGGTGGACGAGCTGTGGGGGTTAGGGCTGGGGCTGGAGCTGAAGCTGGGGATGGTGACGGAGATGGGGCTCGGGCTCGGCCAGAATGCCCAGTTGGGGCTGTTCGATGCGCTGAAAGGCGTCGACTGGGGCACGGCCGAGACAGAGGCAGTGGATGCGCTTGTCGGCCACCTGGGTCTGGTAAGACAGCAATAAGAGCGAATACGAGCATCGCACTCTCGGTTCGTACGAGTGAGGGCAGTACTCTGTACGAATATGCTTGTATCGTGCATACGAGTGGTAGACCGTCCTGGGATGCTCATCACTGCGAGTACTCAACAGCACAAGCACGCAGATTGTGTAATATGTACGAGAATGATTAACGGCCACTGCAGTTTATTTTTTTTATTTTTTTTATTGTTTCCTTTTTTTCCTTCCTTTTTCTTTCTCTTTCTTCTTTTCTTTTCTCGCACAGATAACCGGTCTTGTGATGCCGCCAATGCATGGTCTGATGTGTCAGAAAGCTAGCCAGCAGTGGGCCACGGGCGTTGTATGAGAGAGGCCAGAGGCGGGCCAGAGGCGGCCAGAGGAAGCGAATGTGCATACAGCCGCCTCCATTGCGTGTCCCCCAATTTCTCACCACCAATCTCGAATACAGACAGGGCTGGGGCCGCCGCTCGCACTCGTACTCGTACGAAGCAACCTACTCGTACATAGTACAGTAATAGCGGGCGGCAATTAAGCCCCGACCGTGCTGCGTCTTTCCTCGGGGCCCCGTGCTCGTAACTCGGTCCATTCTCATCTCGCGCTGCTATCTTTGCCGTCGCAATGCTGCTCCGACAACACATATATTGTATCTTACGAGTACATACGAGCACCCCGTAGTGGGATATTGTGACGCCAATGTGTGATTGAGCCGTCTGCTGACACAGCAGTGGACATTTGTGCCATGCGACAGCCCTGGAAAACCTCTCCATTTTTTAATGGGGAAATGGAGATGTAGAGGGCGCTATCACAGAGCACGAGATGAGAAAGGAAAAAAAGAAAAAAGGGGGACAGTGGGCTCGTGGATGGACAACCCATGTCCCCCGAGTCACAGTCCGTCACTGCAACTTGCTTCTTCCAACCGCCAAAGTCAACCAGTTGCTTGATTTGCCCCCCTCTTCACCAATCTACTCGTATCTTACATAGTACTGCTACAAGTATGTATTTTGTATCCTGGCACACATTGGCGGTTGATTGCTTTGCATCGTCTTGCCGCCAGGGCTTGGCTTGTTTTCCTTTTTGTCTTTCGTCGTCGATCGTCGGGGAACCTTTAAGCAGTTCCGGTGCTCCGCTCGCCATGCTCCTCGGCTCCTCGTCTGCCCATCTGCCCATCCGCTCATCTGTCCGAGAGACCCCGATCTGCACATCATGCACCGTTCTTCTTCATTGTCGAAGAATCCTCTGATCCATTCCTAAACTAGAAACTGTTTCGTACCCATCGCTAACAGGGAACATGATCGCAAACTCGATCCGCGACTCGTAAAGAGTTACGATACCGCAAAGATAGGACACCCTCTCCGAATTCCTGTCCCTATCTACTCGTATCTGTCTATTCCCCTGTAGGAACCGCTTTACGAATAGACACAATCGGCCGGCCTTTGACACTGCGCTCTCATTTCTCGTCCCCCCTCTTCTCTCTCTCTCTCTCCTTTGATCCTCCCCTCTTCTGCTGCCCTCTAGCCGTTAGACGCGGAACGGTCCTCTCAGTTAATAATACGGCCCTAGTAGGGTGGGGAGAAGGTGCAGAAGTGGGCGGATAAAAACTGACACTTTTCTGGTTACTCGCCTCCACTCTCTTTCTCTTGCTTACTCGCACATGCTCTATTCCTCTTCTTCTCAGCGCGCGGCGGCCTGCAGGTGACATATGAGCACAGGATACTATATGTATGCGAGATGCGTCCTCTCACCGCACAACTCTTCCCTGTGGACCTGCTTGTACATAAGCAAGATACCATGTAGCATAGAGCAATCAGATCCGTCTGCCCCTATAAAATGTCGCCGGACAAGCACGCATCCAGCAAGCATTTAAGCATTAGTGGAGTGTCATGTCACGGTCCAAAATACAAGGGAAGATACTTGTACGAGTACGAGTACAAATAGACAATGCGGCCGGGGGAAGAATCCGAAACTGTCCCAGTGCCGATGGAGATATTGGGCATGCACTGCCGGAGCCCAACGTAAGCGGCCGTCTGCATGCTACTACTCGTACACACTCGTAGTATGTGTCCGTA
Source organism: Leptographium procerum (assembly GCA_000806385.1). Taxonomy (NCBI): domain Eukaryota; kingdom Fungi; phylum Ascomycota; class Sordariomycetes; order Ophiostomatales; family Ophiostomataceae; genus Leptographium; species Leptographium procerum. The sequence goes on from JRUC01000050.1 coordinate 38,371, forward strand.
TCTCACTTTGCGAGACACGCCAGACACAGACCCCACGGCACGATCTCGACCAGCTCTGAAAACTAGGAGATATGCCTGCCAGGAGCTCCAGAAGCGGCTTGTGGAGAACAGCCAACTCCTGTGGATCATCCCCTAAAGGAAAGGCCGCGCCGGTGCGTGGACGCCACCCATGTCGAAACCGCAGGATCTGCCACACACCTACTGTCTACCAGCTGTTAGCTGGCGGGCAATTGCTTTACTTTCTTTTTTCTTTTTTCTTTTTTTTTGCCTCTACGAGCAGCTGTCGCCACAGCATCATGAGATATTTCACAAGTGGAGAGCCGACTTTCATGCCGCGTGTGCCGTACTCGTATCGTACTCGTACTTGCAAGATGCTCCTGCTACATAGTACTCGTACATAGCACAATGCCCCATCCGACCGCTCCAGATCAATCAGATATCTCGATCAAGTGCAAGTGCTCTGTATGCTTCCTTCCAACACGCAATGTGACGTAGGGTTGCTGCAACTCTGGCTGAGATGAGACATGGCGTGGCATTAGAGCGGACCAGTGTACAGTCGCAATTACGATTACGAGTAACTCGTAACTGTCCTTGCACACAAAGCACGATACGAGTACATACATAGTAGTACACATCGTACTCGTGCTCCGTACGAGCAGTCGTACTCGTACTTGTACCCGTAGGCCGGAGTGCGAGTAAGCACTGATGATGCCGTGCTGCGCTTCTGCATCACAAGAGGATCCTCTGCAGGAGAGCCATACGAGTCAAAGCAATACTTTCTCCTTCTCTCCCTTCTGCTTTGCTCTTTTCCGGCTGAATTTCAAATGAGAGATGAAAGTGGGGGAGAACAGCTGCACACTGCTAATTAACGCTCCGCTCCTTCCCGGTTTCCGTCACCTCGCCAGGTCCGCAATCATTGAGATAAGATAGATACGTTTACTCATACGGGCAAAGTCTCTCTGTGTGAGACAGCTGCGAGGATGATGAGTATGTGCGAGTGCATGCATCTCGTCCGGACACGAGCGCCCCATTTCCTGCATACTCGTACGTATTGTGTTTTCTCTCTTCCGGCTCGATCCCCTCTTTTCTCCATTCCCCTCCTTGCGCTGTTTTATACGGATCGGTTTCGTTGTCTGCAGGCCGTTCCACTCGCCTCGCCCTCTTTCCGTATTCGCATCAGTGCTCCTCTTCCCGATCCTGCTCCTGCTCCTGCTCCTTCTTCTCCCCCCCCCCCAATCAGCTAGCCGCCTTGTTCTTTCCGTCTTCCTTTTTCTTGTCTCTTGCCTCTTTTGTCGTATCCGCGCTCTTCTTGGCCGATTCTGCCTGTTCTCCGGCTTTTCTCCCTTTGGCACCTGCCGCCTTTGGCCAGAAATCCTCCCTCATCTTCTCCTGCCTACGACCACTTTGCATCCTGCAGGATATCTGCTGGTTTCTGGTTTCTGAAATCTGTCCCTCAATTTCAAAACAAATATTCGCGTCCTTTGCACACAAAATCCCTGCCTCCCTCGCGCCGCTTTGCTAGGACATTTCGTCATATGTTCGCTGGGCCTGTACAACGCTAAGCCATAAAAGCTTCTCCCGTCTATTTCTTCCCTTTGCGCTACCAACGTCTAGCCGTCGAAACACGCTACTACGAGTACGTTACTACCGTTCTGCTCAAACTTTAAAAGACCGCGGTGGGGACTGCGAACACACACTCTGTTTTTTTTTGGAGGTTGGGTTGATCTTCCTCCCTTTCTTCCCACACAGCTATCTCTCTGTGCACTTCTGCCCTCTTTCGTCCCTTCACTGTCTCATTCTGCCCGCATTTTTTCTAAAGGTGCGGGGATTGAGGCTAGAACATATCACCGCCGATTTCTGGGGGGTTTTTTTTTGCCTCGCCGGCTCGCTCTCTCGATTCTTCCAAGACTAACCTGATTTCTTCAGCACTGAGCACAACATTGCTACGAACCCTTTTCTAGATGGCCATGGTGCCGCCTTCTTGATCTGCCGATCTGCTCACGACTCCTTTCTCCCCTTCCCCCCGTCCCCTGTTGACTCCCGACTCTTATCGCACTGTCACGTTGGGGTGGACCTCGCCCGACGTGCTCAAGTTGCAGCATATCTCTCAAAATTTCGACGCTTGCACCCGGCTCCTCTCTTGGCGTCCACGGCGGCCGCCTAGATCACGAGGAGGACTTGGCCATGGATGCCTTGAAGAGCCTTATTGCGAACGTCCCCAGCTGGATCAAGCGTCTTGACGAGCTGAATGGACAGATCGACCAGCGTCAGCTCGAACTCGCACGCCTTGAGCTCTCACCAACGTCAAGTCCTAGCCGCACCAAATCCGTCCGCAACAAAGGATCTACAGAGTCTTTGAAACCAGACAACGAGGCGGCAGCATGGGGAGAAGAAAAAGGCCCTATATCGCCAAAGCCCGCCGAAGCCGATGCCGACGCCGATGCCGACGCCAATGCCGACGCCAATGCCGAAGCCGATGTCAGGTTCCCAATACCAGCGCACCCTACGGAGTCTGGCGACCATACATCGCCCTCAGCTCTTCAGCACCAAACTAGCCAAGTCTTGCATATAGCCCATGCCAAGGCGCGTGCTACCTTGCGCAAACGAGAAAGGCGGAGCAACTCTATCGTGAGTGCTGAAAGAGGCGCTTCTAGCAAGTACCGTACACGCAGCATGATCATTGTCTATTATGACAGCTATGTGCAGTCATTCTTTGAGGAGCTCGTCAAGTTTGTCTCTGCGTCGCGGAACTTGATGCGCAAAGCCAAGATGGCTGCCAAAGTGGCACAGATCAAGCGCCTAGCCGACCTCGAGATGCCCGATATAAAGGACGGCGGGATTTCCGCCAACGCTATGGCACTAACGGCTACTGCGACACCTTCGACTGTTACAGGGACTGGTTCAGATGGTGTCATTGAGGCGGCTGCTCCTTCGGCTGCTGACGACGATGATACACCACAGCTAAACTTTGTTAGCACACGTCAGATGCGAGGGTCTGGCATGCCACCTGGCCGGCTCATGTATTCACGAGCAGGGCGCTCGTCGATGGGCGGCGCTGCAGGAAGGTCTCATATGGGCGGGCCGCAGACTCCGGATGTATACGACGAGCTTGACAAAGGGCTGGAGTTTGTCCAGTTGACATGCGAGCATGCAGCACACCAGTTTTTGCGCGATGGGGACTGTTTCGAAGAAATAGACAAGATTAAGCAGCGTCTGGCGGCAACAAAAGAAGTGGCCGATCATGAGATGGAGCGAGTCAAGAAGGAGGATCCGGACGCTCTCAGGGAGTCGGACGAGCCGCCGAAATCGAGAAGCTTTCGCCCACAACACATGCGCAAAGACTTGGCTGTGTCAAAAGATGGGCCGTCTGTCGTCGCTGCTGATGCAACAGACCCTACTGCGCCGGTCGAAGTCGATGAAGGCATTGAAGACATGGACGGCATGCCGAAGCTGGTGTACAAGACGGCAAAGATGAGATGACCTGGACACCAACTGTCCGGAGGGGGGGATTATTAACGGCAGCTCCAGAAAGTTTAAGCTTCAGAGCCGCTGACGAGAAGACGCAATGATGAATGGATGTACTGGTGGGCGTGCCATTGCCATTAGATGAGACCACCCCGAGCATATACCCAAGCAAGCGAGCAATGTCGATTACACACTTTCTTTCTCCCAACCGCTTCCGGACCCGTGTCGAATCTGCTTTTTTTATTCCTATTTCTATATTTAATATTCGAGTAAGGTTTGCATTGCATTGCATTGCATTGCATAGCATGCTCCTAGCCGTGCTCTCTACTTTACTTATTGTTTGCATCGCCATGGAGGACTTAAATCTGGCATATTTCCCGCTATATTCTTGCTTATTGTTTTTGGTAGGGAGAGGGCACAGGAAACAAAAGACATCTCCTATTTTTAAAAATTGTTCACCATGGTAAAAGGTACGGGATGAAATAGCTGCATATCCTATGGTAGAAGTAGATTGCATGGAAGCACACAAAAGACAGCTGACACACGTTTATGTAGAGCATTGTCCGTATATTGCAACTCGCCGACCGCTGACTATGTACGCAGCACTTAGTAGTAAGCTGGGGCATATTTTGGCTGCTAGCAACCCCGCCTAAGAGCACTTCTATATAAAACGTGACGAATGGGAGCTTGCCGATTCGTGCGAATTGGTCTCGGCCTTTTCAATTTTGCGCTGGTCGCTATCGGATATGATATCGAGCGCGGTCTTAGTTGTGTGAAGTCAATTGTCTTGCGAATGACAGCTGAGGTTCCTACAAAGTTTGCATGAGCCTTTCCTGCTCTTCTGCTACTCTTCAGCTCCCAAGAGAGACGTGAACCATAGCGAGGCTCAGCCAAGCTATAACAGGGGCGGGCTGCAAGGACGCGAGTTCGCAAACGCTGTCAAGATGGCGTTTACCATGCACTCGCACTCGGGCCAGTTCTGTGGTCATGCGGTCGACCGGCTCGAGGAGGTCGTCCAGCAGGCCATCGCCCTCGGTTTCCGCACGCTCGGCATGAGCGAGCACATGCCTCGGGTGCACGTTGAGGATCTGTATCCGGAAGAGGTGCGTGGGGTCTCTGTGGGGTTTCGCGTGCTTCGTGCTTCCTGTTCTCCTGTTTTCTTTCTCTCGTATTGACCGCTCGTGTAGAAAGGGGAAGACCTCGAGACGTCTCTGGCGGCACTGGGCCCGCTCTTTGAGGACTACATCCGCGAGGCCGTGCGGCTGCGCGATGCCTACGCCGATCGCATAGCCATCCTAGTCGGCTTCGAGGCGGAGTGGATCCACGGCGCCGCCGACGATGGGGTTCGCGTGCAGGCTTTGGCCACGCGCCCCGAGCTAGACTATTTCATTGGGTCGGTGCACCACGTCGGGGCCGGCGGCGTGCCCATCGACTACGACAAGGCGGCCTATGCGCGAGCGGTTGAGGAGAGCCGGGGGCGGCGGCAGCAGCAGAGAGCTACAGACACCGCAGACGGCGAGGCCGCCCTCTACCTGGACTACTACGACCAGCAGCTCGAGATGCTGCAGACGCTGCGGCCGCGCGTCGTCGGCCATTTTGACCTCATCCGCCTGCTGAGCGCGGATCCCGAGCGCGACTGCCGCACGGCCTGGGACGGCGCCGTGTGGGCCTTGATCGAACGCAACCTGCGGGTGGTGGCGGCGTACGGCGGCTTGCTCGAGTGCAACACGGCGGCGCTGCGCAAGGGGCTGGCGGAGCCGTACCCGGCGCGGCCGATCGCCGAGGCGTGGCTGCGCATGGGCGGCCGCTTCACCATGTCGGACGACAGCCACGGCATCGGTCACGTGGCTACCAACTACCGGCGCGGCCTGGCCTACCTCGAGAGTCTGGGAGTGACAAAAGTGTGGACGCTGGAGCGGCAAACACCACCGGCGGCGGCGGCGGGCGAGCAGAAGAAGAAGAGCGTTCTGGTGGAGAAGAGCGTCTCGCTGAGCGAGTTTGCAGCTTGCCTGAAGCTGCCAGAAGGCGAGCCGAAAAAATAAGGTGTCCCGTAAGCCAGGAGAGCGTAGAGGTATATATAGGATACAGCCTATCATAGCATAGAAACAATAGAGCTGCCGTTGCTCTGCAGCACAGGATACACCAAATCTAAAATTGTTTGACATTGGAAGCTTGTTCTGGATTTCACCTGTTTAAACTGACCAGCATATTCCAATCGCGCCTAGAATGTTTCGGCAAAGTAGTGTGGGGTACCTTTGAGAGACTTAGTGGGGGATGTGTCAGCAGAATAATACAGTATAAAATGCAAATAAGAGCTTTGGTTGTCCCTGCATCGAGTGCTACGAATTCATCACCACAAATTCCGTTTCTCCAACCCTCCACCAGCCCCAGAGCGATGGCGGACTCCGCAGCGGCGGAAGCGCTCGTGCCCAAGTTTCAGTATGAGCGGACGCTGAATCAAGGTAAGAAGCAGCCCGAGTGACGGTTATGAGCCCCCTTTAGCACGCTGTGCCGCTGTCGTCTCTGCGTTCCTGACCGTCGTCATCGTCGTCTTCGTTGTCGTCGTCATCCAGACCAAGCCGGGCGCCGTACGTCTCTGTACGGAAACATTGACGGCCAACCGGCGCTGCTGGTCCTCGAGCGCGCCCCGTTCCCGACGTCGGCCGAGTACCTGGGGTCTGTGACTGGCAGCCTGGGTTGGCTCAAGAACCTGGGCGCCAACGACGTCTACTTTTGGTATCTGGCAGGAGGGGAGAACCCGCTAGCAGCGGCGGCAGCAGCAAAGTCTGACGCCTCGTCCGTCTCCCCCTCACTCAAGATTAACCTCATCTGGCCCTGCACTGCGCAGCACGTCAAAAAGTACAGCCGGCAGGGCGTGCGGCTGGTGACAGAGACGGCCGCCATCTACCGCGACCACGTGAGGCCGTTCATGCAGGCGCAGCGCGACGCCGGCCGGCTCAACTGGGTCTTCAACATCGTCGAGGGCCGCAAGGAGGCAGAGGACGTCATCTACCGCACGCCCTACGGCGCCCAGCCCCAGGAGGGCTTCCTGCTGCTGCCCGACCTCAACTGGGACCGCCGCACGGTTGAGGCCCTGCACCTGCTGGCCCTGGTCGAGCGCCGCGACATCTGGAGCCTGCGCGACCTGCGCAAGAGCCACGTGCCCTGGCTGCGCCACATGCGCACCCACCTGCTGGACGCCGCCGTGAGCGTGTACGGAGGGAAGGGGAAGGAGGGCGGCAGCGGCGGCGGGCTCGAGCGCGACCAGCTCAAGCTGTACGTGCACTACCAGCCGACCTACTACCACTTCCACATCCACCTGGTGCACGTGCAGCTCGAGGCCGGTGCCACCCAGGCCACGGGCAAGGCCGTCGGCCTCGACAGCATCATCGAGCAGCTCGAGCACATGGAGGGCGGACCGGACGCCGGCATGGAAGCCGTTTCGCTGAGCTACACGCTGGGAGAGGCCAGCGAACTGTGGGCCGCCGTGTTTGGGCCGCTGAAGGCCAAGGAGAGCGGCGGCACGAAGGAGGAATAAAGTCACAACACGCACACACACGCAAAACACGCATAAACTCTAATGTCAATTTTTGTCACACCCCCCCTACTCGTTCGAACGACGCCACAGCTTCTCCACGGCCACGATCAGATCGTTGACCCCTCCGCCTGACGGGCAGTCCTTCCACTCTCCGTCGTCGCGGATGCAATACAGCTCCTCGTCCAGCCGCACCGTGCAGCTGTAGGTGACCCCAGCGTCCTTGCTGTGCTCTATGCTGCGGCGCAGCAGCTCCATGCCGTGCTCGCCGTCGTCGCGCGTCGCGCACTCGTTGATGGCCTCGATGTCGATGCCGTGCTCCAGCGCGCAGTCCTCCACAACGCTCTGCTCCGGGATCGACTCGTAGTCACGGAAGAGGCACATGGTAAAGCCAAGATAGATCTTGGGGTCTGGATAGAGCTTGCTGGCGCACAGCTCGATTATGTCGCCCATGCCTGCAGAAGACGGAAAGCAAAGCCGTCAGCACTCCCATGACGTAATTCAGAGCAAGAGGAAGAAAAAGATATTAAAATAAAACGAAAACCGACGTACATTCGGCCGGACCATGCTTGCACTCGACGCCGCCATCAGATGCTGGCCTGCTTTAGTCAGTCTTTTTTTTCCCCCTGCGTATAAGCGTGCCGAGTTTGTCGGGTTATCTGATGTCCACCTACTGTCCGATGAAAGAGAGCGTGAAGTTGGTCTTGTCGTAGATCTGCTGCATCGCCGGCAGGATGAGGTCCTGCAGGCAGTCCCTAGCATCCGGACACTTGCTCATGATGTGTGCCTCCAGAGGCACGAGGCTGCTCTCGTAGACGGGCGGTATCGGTGCCGGCACATAAGACCTGTCTGGCGCGTCCTGGAAGAGAAAATCTGTATAAGAGAACCCTACAAAGAGAAAGGTCGATAGGGTCGCGATTATTGCAATCGGATAGCAGACGGAGCTTCTGAAGCGCCGGTTCAGAGGCGCGTGGTAGCGCTTGGTCGCGTCCATGGCGACGGTGGACTCTGCAGTTAGGGGGTGGAGAGGAAAGGGGCGTCGATGGATCACAGTCAAGTCGAGAGGGAATGATCCTGAGAGAGAAGAGGGAAAACCAGATTGATGGGGCCGGTCGCGAAGGAATGGAAGGGCAGACAGGGCAGAAAGACGCCTATGGCGTTTTCAGCATGGCGAGTGACGAATTTCGGGCCTAAAAGTATTTTGGGATGCAGCCTATTACGGAGTACTCGTATATTAAAGAAGGCACGTGCGCACTCCTCCGTCGCCGGTGTTATTTTAACACCAGCTGGGCGGGGCCCCTCACTAACAGCAGGCTCGAGCGCTGTCACAGGGGATTCTTCTGCGTCATCGGCGGATACGCGTGCTCTCGGATCTTATCTTCAGTGCCTGACTCTTCGTTTGCATTTTTTTTTTGTTTCTTCCTTCTCCCTCCTTCGCCAGCCGCCCCGGTCATCGACTGCTCCGCCCCCCGGCCTCCCTCTCATTCACTCGAAAAACAGCTTCCGTGCCGTCGTCAGTCATGGCTGCTGGAACCGTCAGGACCGGTTGAACGCAGGTTTTCTCAACAAAACGTTCGAAACAGAACTTTGGACACCAAAACAAGAAAAGCGAACGGCCTCCTTGCTGCAGAGGTTCTATCTTTATTTGTTCCCCATCCTGCCTTGCCTTGCCTCGTGCTCCCACTCTTTTTCTGCAGCTGTCGTTCCCGCCTTTCCTCTATTGGTCTATCTGACTCATCTGGCATCCCATCTTACTCTGTTCTCTTCTTCTTCGTTGCCCGACTGTTTCTTGCCATCCCCTCCTCTTCCTTCTTTTTTGTCCTTTCTTCTCCTCGCTTTTCCCCTCATTCACACCTTTGCGCAATGGCCGGCACGCTGCTGCATGACCTCAGCCCTGCCCTGGCCACGTTTCTGCAGCCGCTCCACGTCGACAGTGACCGCGTCGTTGCCTTGTCTCGCGAGTTTGCCTCCACCTTCAGCCACCTGGCTGCCGAGTCTGAGGACCAGTTCTTGTCGACGCCCATATCCGAGTCCATTCTGCTGCCGCCTACAACTCGGTACCAGGGCAGGTGAGTACTCTGGCGTCCCCCTCTGTTTAGCCGCCTTTGCTGACTGCCGGCAACGTTGCGGGCGGCCTCTTGCAGATTTCTTGCCATTGACATGTAAGAAGAGACTGTCTCCTCGTTCACCTGCATTTTAGGCGTGTGCTCTATAGGGCCTGTGTAATCTAACCTTTGGGGTGGGGAGACAGTGGCGGGACGAACTTGCGGGTAGGCTTTATTGAGCTAGGCGGCAATCAGCTGCCACTCGAAGCGAGGCCGGATTCCATTGACGACCAGCTGGCATCAGGCCTACCGGTCTTGAGGCGACTGCACGAACGCAGCTGGCCCATCCAGGAATATCTCAAGAGCCAGAATGTGGATAGCCTCTTCTCGTGGATCGGCGGCTGCATCGCGACTGTTGTACGCGAGGGATCTGCAAATTTCGGCCTGCCACCAGACAAGTCATTGCCGATGGGCGTCACCTTCAGCTTTCCCATGGAGCAAGAGTCGCTCTCTGAAGCCAAGTTGATGGCTATGGGCAAGGGCTTTGCCATGACGTCCAAGCTCGACCTAGGCTCGCATCTCATCAGAGGCTACGAGAAAGCCCGGGAAGAAAGTGCTGCAACAGACCGTGCCTCGCCTGCTCTACCGCCCATTACCGTTACTGCCATTACCAACGATGCTGTAGCGACGCTGGTGTCCTTTGTATACGAGCTCCAGGCACATCAAACACATCAGACAAATGACCACCAGAAGGCAGTTATGGGCCTCATCTGCGGCACAGGCTGCAATGCGACGCTGCTTCTGAAGCGTAGCCTGCTGCACCCATCGAAGCTGCCCAAGAGGGTAAACGTATCGATCCTAGAGCAGCAGGAGCAGGAGCAGGAGGAGGAGCACAGCGACAGGGATGACCATATGAAGATTGCCGTCAACACAGAGTGGAGCATCAACGGGTCCGAATGCGCGATGAGGGCTGTGGGGTTTGTGAGCCACTGGGACGACCAGCTGAGCCAGACGGTCGAGGTGCCAGGATTCCAGCCGTTGGAGTACATGACTTCAGGGCGCTACCTAGGCGAGCTAGGCCGCATCATGCTGCTCGACTACGTCACGACTGTTCTGGAACTGCCGGGTGACGCGCTGCCGGCAAAGTTTCTGCGGTGTTTTGACCCCCGCAAGACAACTTTTCTCAGTCACTATCGGCCAGGGAAGCCGCAGTCGCTGCTGGCCATGCTGGAGGCCGAATTTCCCGTGGTGGAGGTGGAGGCGATAGATGCCAGGCTCAAGGAGACATCCACAGGGCCGCTGATTGAATTGTCCAACGGAGTGGCACGTAAGAGTGCTAATGGCACGGCAGCAACTCCAGCGGCACTGCCGTTCCGGTGGACTGGCGAGATCGCAGAAGCACTCTACCACATCGCCAAGGCCATCGAGACGCGGGCGGCGGCTATTATTGCTGCGGCCACGATCGGCCTGCTGGACTTTGCAGGAGAGCTGCCATCTCCGTTGCCAGGAACGAACAATAAAGCGGCTAAACAACCACCGCCACCGCCACCGCTCGAGCTCGTCGTCGGCTACACAGGCGGCTGCATCACCAACTTCCAGGACTACCTGGTAGACTGCCAGGCGTTTCTCGACGACATTGTGGCCCAGCGGTACCGCACGCTGCTGCCATCACCGCCGCCAGTGCGAGTCGTCTTGAGTCCCTGCCATGACGGCGGCATCAAGGGTGCTGGAATTCTTGTACCTGCGTCGCTGGCGAGCCAAGGGCTCACGAATATTTGACCTAGGCTTTGAAGCGGTAGCCAGAAGCGGAAGATGAGTGGGATGCGTCAATGCACAGCGCAGCGACAATACTAATAACTCGCACGCCACACTGCTGGTCAGTGGTCACTGGACGTCTTACGACGTACGCCTTATTCTTTTTCTTTTTCTTTTTTTTCTTTTTATTACACATTGGCATACTGGCGAATTTATGACATAGACAAAATAAGATACAATATGAAAAACATTGTTCCGAGTGGGCGAGCCGAGATGCAGAAGACACTAGGACAGTGACAGTGGGACTGCCATCTTACATAGTACACAAGCGAGGTGTAGTAGGTGGCCTGTGGGCAATAAATCTCATATAATATTACCCTGCTGCCGGATCTGTCATGCACACTCAGGGGCACTGTTTGGCGGGTACCAGTGTAACAAAAACGGTATCGTTAGTGTGTGTTTAAACCCCAGGAACGCTGCCGTTAGCACCGTTTCGGCCTGAACCGCCAAGATTGGTGTGGAGAGCCAGGGGTTGCTTGAAGTGGCAGAGCCTCCTGGTTCTTGAAACGGCAATGGTGAATTTACGCTTGTCTTCCCTCTTTCCCTTTTCTTGCAGACGACGGCAGTCAGAAGGACGCCAAATAGTGGACCTAACGTCAAACGGATAATCTAAAACTTATGCATCTTCCCATCTTACGAGCGGTCCCTTCATGCTGACAGCGTCGTATTCTAGAGTGGACCTGCTGTCGCAGCACAGAGCCGCCCATATCAGGCCTGAATACGAGTACGTCGTAAAGACGAGTAGAGTTTAGAGGCATCGTGAAACTAGTGCACCTCGTCCGAGACGGTCAGTGTAGCCGAAGGGATGGGGGAGGTGGGAATGATTCTCGCGGGTGACTCCACCGTTCTCCGATCTGCTTTTATAAAGAGGCTGCAGGTGCTGTTGTTGCCATTGGATCTATCTCGTTTCCTCTCATCTCAATTCTCTGTTTTCCATCACATCCTTCCGGAAGGATCACCGGTTTCGTCTCGTCGTTGATCGACAGTTTTTCTTCTTCTCTCCTTCTTTTCCAGTCACTCTTTTCGGGACCTTTCCGAGACAACTTCTCTCTTAGTCCTTTCTACTTCCTTTTTTCGCTTCTCTTTCTCTTAATACCAAGAAAATGCGTGCCTCATTCGTTGCCCTTGCTTGCGCCACTGGCTGCATGGCCGGTAAGTCAAGATGATGATGATTGCACAGATTGCAGTTGCCTCAACAACAACAACATTCGTTCACCCATTACTAACAAAAGCTTTCACTACAGCTCCCCACGCCAAGCGTGCGTCGTCGAGCCTCTGCACCATCATCGGCTCCACCACGCTTCCTGCCGAGACGCTCGATGCAGCCAACGCGCTGATCGACACCGTCACGTGCTCGTCCACGACGACGACCATCTCCGGTGTGCCGGACGCCACGTCGGGCGACGTTTCGTTTAGCGATATCAACTTTGCCGACTCGAGCAACTCGACGCTCGGCTTCTCGCTGTCCGAGTTTGCGACGGCGACGCCGCTGGCCAGCACTGACCTGGACCTGTTCCAGAACCAGCTCAACGTCTACGTGGCGACGGAGGCAGGCGTCCGGTCGGTGAGCGGCTCGCTCGCCATCAAGGTGCCCAAGTTCTTCCTCGAGTTCCAGGTCTCGCGCATCCAGACGGCCCAGGGCAACGCGCCCACGGACGCCGGCCTGACGGTGTCCCACCTACTGCAGAAGGTATTGAACAATGCCGCCGGCCAGAGCCAGTCCCTGCTGGACGAGGTGACGGCGCTGTCGACGCAGCTCAGCTAGGCGGGAATAGCCTTTTTGAGAGCTGAGGGCATTGGAAAGTAGGGAGAGGAGAGGAGAAGGGGATAGGCAATCTGTACTCGAGACAAAAAGAGGCACTATCGGGACATCATAGCAACTGTATACGACTGCGTACATACCCATAAATAATATCATGCATCCTTGTATAACACAAAAAATTCAAGAGCAAGATAACATGATTCTGTTCTTAATTTCTTTTTTTCGGTTTGGAAGTTTTCTATTGTCTATTTTTAGCTTTCCGTTTCGCTTTTCGTCCGAGTTTAATAACCGTCTCGCGTCGATATCGTCTCCTTAGATGTGCCATTGGCGACGCTCAGATGTCCCACCATGACTTCGCCGAGGGCACCCACGTCGGTGATGACAGAGACCATGTCGAAGCCCTCCGCTGCCCGCTGGCGGGCTTGTGCACCGTTGGAGCCTGTGACGGGAGGTAATAAGTAAGAGGCCGTCACAGAAGGTCGGCACGGCAAGGGGGCTTGAAAAAAGCTCGAAAGGAAAAAGGGAAAAAGGGAAAAAGGGAAAAAGGCAGAATATAGCTCACAAAATATGGCAGCTTTTTTGCCGTTGGCCTTGGCGGCCTTGAGGACCTTCTGGATGGCAGCCTCGTGCTCAGGGCCGCCGCGGACGACGCCCATCTGCAGGGCCAGGTCAAAGGGCCCGATGAGGAGAATGTCGAGGCCGTCGACGGCGGCGATGGCCTCGACGTTGTCGACGCCCTGCTGGGACTCGATCTGGATGGCGACGACGATGCTGCTAGCGGCGTCGACGTCGTAGGCATCGCCGCCGGCGACACCGTCAAAGGAGTGGATGGCGAACATGGGGCCGTATCCACGCGAGCCACGGGGCGGGTACTTTGCGTAGCGCACAATGCGCTCAGCATCGGCGGCAGTATGACACATGGGCGTCAGCACGCCGTGGGCACCGGCATCGAGGGCGCGCTTGATCATCCACTCCTCGGCCCAGGGGATGCGAATGATGGGGCTGGCGCCCTCGGCGGCGATGGCTGTGTTGAGATCGTAGTAGTGGCGATCGGAGATGAGGCCGTGCTCTGCGTCGACCAGCACCCAGGAGAACTTGCCGGAGCCGGACGTGGAAGCGGAGCGCAAGATAGTCTTTGCGACCGCCGTGCTAGGGAATCTATTTGAGGTCAGTATGGGGGGATTACCAGCAGAAACAGCAGAAACAGCAGAAACGGCATAAAATATAATAGTAGCAAGAACGCAATAGCGGTACAGCTATAAAGCTGTACAGCTGTACAACACAACAGTGACATAGCGGAACAGAACCACAAACACCTACGTCAACCAGAAGCCATAGCTAGTCTTGTCAGCCGAGCCGGTCGCCTTTAGCGACTGAGTGAGGGGAGTCTCGAAAGTCATGGCTGCAACGGGCTGTCAACAAGGCGTACGGCCAGAATTGGGGATCGCAAGCTGAGAGACAATTGATGAGGGGTAGCTGCCACAAGGGCCAGCGTGCTGGCCAAGACATATACTTCCTACACGGCGGAAGACAGTCGGCGACGAGCGGCACAATGGCTTCGGGCTTCGCGACAGCGTTGGCCGAGAGGAGAAGGGCGGCCTGTGATTGGCTGGTGGCGGGTAGCTCACCATTACATAGTGCCGCCCGGGGAAAAGCCTTCCTCGGGTCTTCCCCCCCATTTTGCGCTTTTGCGCTGTTTGAAAGACATCAGCCCCGCCAAATAAACGCAAAATAGGATAAAATCAAATCAATCCAATCCAAGCGTCGGCGCCCCAAAACGCCGCTATCTCTTTAGC
>JRUC01000500.1:0-18321 GCA_000806385.1 Leptographium procerum
TGTGTAAAACAAGTCTCTGCCGCCAGTCCCTCTACTCGCTTTCTCATCCTCCCTTACCCCCTTGATTGCCTCAACCCGTCAGTGAGCCCTGGCCCACACAAATTAACCTCAGCGCATCCACATACGCCTGAAGGTCCCGTCTCCACCGCCCGGCCTAAACACCCACCACCTCCAGCAACGCAGCAGCTCCCTCTAGGAATATAATATTCCTGGGCTCGCTCACCTTTCTCTGGAACGCACCTGCTCTGGTCTCCCAACCTTCCTCTGGGACGGGGATTTTTACTTGCTTCTTTTGAACTTGCCGCCTTTGCTTGCATACATTAAACAGCATATAGAAAGGGTTTGATTTTCCCCTCGACTAACATCCATTTTGCAACACCAATCCGATAAACACAACCAATAACCAACACTCCCCCAAGAGTTGCATAATCTCGCCACTTTTACAACCCGTCACTTCTCACATTCACACACATACATCATCATCACAATATGGACTCGATACAGCAGCTGAGCATGTCTAAGCTGAATGCGGCTGCCCTCGAGCAGTTCGTCTTTACGCCTGTCAACCGCCAGATGATCAAGTACCTTGCCGACGCTGCCTTCAACGTGATCCAGTGCGATCCCAATATGATGCCACCGACGGCCTCGGAGGTGCACCGCCGCAACCTGCCCACACCCCCGGACTCTCCGTCTCACTCTCCACTTCCCCGCGCTGTGCGCCGGGAGGACGGCAGCTTGCCGAGCCTCGAGGTCTTTATCAGCCAGCTGGTTGTGTCCTCCAACGTCCAGGTGCCTACGCTCATGAGCACTCTGGTTTACCTGCGCCGGCTCAAGGCCCGCCTGCAGCCCATGGCCAAGGGTCTGCGCTGCACCACGCATCGCATCTTCCTTGCCTCGCTCATCCTGGCTGCCAAGTACCTAAACGACAGCTCGCCGAAGAACAAGCACTGGGCAAACTACAGTGTCATCACCTCTGACGTCTACAACTTCGGCTTCAGCCGCACTGAGGTCAACCTGATGGAGAAACAGCTGCTCTTCCTATTGGAGTGGGATCTGCGCATCACCGAGGAGGATCTCTACCGGGATCTGGACGTTTTCTTGGCTCCTCTGCGCCAGGAAGTCGCGGCTCGCCACGCTCGCCACCAGCAGCGCCGCCTTCGCCAGTTGCAGCAGCAGCTCGAGGAGGAGGACCGCCAGCGCCGCCTGCTCGAACAGCAGCAGCAGGAGGAGGTGCTTCTCCGCCTGCAGCAGAAGCAGCAGGAGGAAGAAGCCGCTGTCTGGGCCGCTGCGACAGCTTCCATGTCGCTCTCTGGTGGCTGCCTGACCCCCCCTCGCTCGACCAGCTCCCGCGGAAGCTCGCGGTCTGATGAGCTTTCCCCGGTTACTATGCCTCGCCTGGTGTACAGCTCAAGCACCAGCTCGACCAACAGTTACGCTCCGTCGCTCAGCTCCTCGCGCTCACACTCGCGCGCCTCGACACCGCTCTCTGTCGAGCTCGACGACCAGCCGTCGTACATCTTCAACCTCGACGACGAGCCCCATACCCCGATTCGTGTTGTCAGCACGCCCAACTCCCTCGCGGGATCAAAGCGCACTCCGAGCCCCCTCTCCAAGGGGAGCAAGACTCTTCTACCGTACGAGATTAGCGTCGACGATCTTCGTGAGATCCAAGACGGCAGCAACCGTGTGAAGCGTGTCCGAGGCATGCTCGGCCGAGTCTTTGGATCCAGCGTCCTCATTCGCTGAACTACGAGTTTTCCTTTTGTCTCTTTTTCATTATTCTGGCCTCGGTTTTGGCGTCTCTGGGGAAAGCGCGGCGTTTCTGGGAATTACAGCTTTGCTCCTTATATCTTTTCCTTTCTCATATTTTACATCAACACATCACATGGCGTTTTTTTAAGGCGGTCATCAAGAGACTATGCATTTACATGGACTGTACTATTGTATTCGCAGGTAGGACATTTAATATGGCCCTTCAGGGGAGTGGCCAGACTGGCGGCAGTGGTTACTGAAAAGGAGGATGGAGTCTCAGGATCCCAGGTCGGAGGCTGCTTTGCATAGATTGCTAGCTACGATACCTCTAGTTACCCTCATATCTTTAAATCAAACTTATAACTTAAAACAATTGCAAATCGGTGATCATTAACAGCCACTCAAAAATGTGACCACAACAGCTACAGACAGCTCAGTAGCAGCAGAAAATGGATTGTCCGCCTTGGAAATAGCACGGCCTTAAAGTGTAACGGCCAGCAGCCAATTCTTGTGTCCATGTGGGGAATCTCACAAAGGAGTCGTGGAATAGGCAGATTTCAGTTGCAAATCCCTGTTGGGACAGCAAACCGGCCGCAGTGAGGCCCTAAAGCCCAACAATGACAATAACTTGCATTTTTTTTTTGACGGACACACCCCGAGCGCCCCTTCGTTTGACTCACGTGACTTTAAAGGCACTAAAAATCTTAATTTTGCCCTGCACGTAACACCTGTTCCGCACCACGCTCAGCTTGGTTTTTACTTTGACAATTGCCTAAGCACGCTGTAGCTACTGAATGTGTGTCACGAGAAGGGGCACTCAAATAGAATTGGGGGGCGCTCGCCTACCTACTCGTAGACATTCCCACAGGAGGCTCAGCCACAGCGACGCACACGCTGACTTTCCCCGCCTCACCTGCCAAGCACCCAGGCATCCGCGGTCGGATTTTCTGCTGGCACTTGCAGATCCCGCTGTCGCCTTCTGTAAGTCCAGCTTATGCTTATCCTGTCTGCCTTTCCCCCCCTCAAAACAAGCCACATCCTGCGAGTTCAACCTTAATGGCTAAGCCTTGTTTTGAGGGGGGGGGGTTTATTTTGGCCCGCACGATGCTTCTGAAATAGGCATCATTACATCTACAATGTGCCGTACGAGTAATCTGCCAACAGCCTGCAACAGTCGGCCCGGTGAAATCCCTCGTCAGATGCACATTGTTGCATGAGTTACGACGTGCAGTAGCCTTTGTTGTTGGCCTGTGCCGAAAAGACGGGACGGCGATGCTGAAAACGGAAAGGAAACTATTTACAGCATCAGCTTCCTTTGTTCCGTATCATATCTGATCGCCCAATCATCAGCCGTCTACTTCTAATATATTCTGTCCGTTTTCTTTTGTTCTCCTTCTATTCTCCTATTTTCGTTGTATCTAGCTATTTACCAGACGATCAAGAAAAATGATATTCGCGATACATTATGTAATATACGACAATGAAGGGTAACAAGAAGTGTGAAGCATACATTGGAGAGTTGAATAGACAAAACGAAACGAAACGAAACGTACACAGTTAAGGGAAGAGATGTGGGAGGGCCGTCTTTATCAGCATACAAGCAACTGCATGTTGTTTGGCCTTTCTTTTCAACCTGTATAGTAAAAACAAACGGATACGCATGTCTTCTGAACAGTTCGAGAAACAAGCAGGATTCCGGGCCCCAAATCACAACAGCAGAAGATGACAAGTGGCATGTATCTGCTGTATGTACAGTATAGAGTGGATTTTAGGGAGCAAGGAATACCATTTAATGAAATATAGGAACATTGAATAAGTATCTCTGACAAAGTTGTCAGAACATCATGAACAGGACTTAGAAGAGCTCCAAGCAACAACTGTGATATAGGCACCACAAATCTCACGCAATTTTTTCCGGTGGCAGGGCCATATCCTTTGATTCAGAGTCTAAGAGCAGTTCGCAGCTTCCTTGCTAGATGGAGATAGTGGCGCCGCTCCTCCTACCGAAAGGCATGACTACTAAAGTCGCGCTTCTCAAATGTAGCGTTCTCAGAGGGTATTCTCTTCAAGGTTTATGGCTGTACCCCTTTTCAGCCTGTAAATACATACGATCAAATCACAGTGCAAGAACGAAGGCCTGTTTCATAGTTTTGTCGCAGGAGGCAGATCATATCGGGCAGGTCTTGTTCTATGATTTCAAACACTGGACAGATCCAACTTGAATCTACGTGACCGAATGTTGTGATTGTTTTCTTTCATATACCACCTTCTTTCTGTGCCTGATTTGCTTTGTGTTGAACTGCCGCCTTTGAATCTTATTCCCGTCTTTCTTTTTTATCAGATTGCTGTCCATCATACTTTCTCAAACCAGTCAATGCCTGGTTTTCTGATTGTTGCATCATTCTAAAAATAATTTACTATCGTCAACAGCGACTACTCTTTTTAGGCATTTGTTGTCGACTGAGACCTTTGCTATTCAAAAGTACGATGATTTTTTTAAAGCGCCCTCTATGCTCCCAGTTTAGGCCCATATTTTCACTTATATCTCAATGTCGATGCGGAGTGAATCTACATCACGAGAGCATAAATATATGAGGTCAACAAGTGTGAGCCTGCACATCCGGCTTTATTGGAGGCCCGCCGGATCTGTGTCGTTTGGTAGGTGACAAACTATCCGAATTTGCAGAGATTACACGTGCGTGGTTAAGCCGCAAGTTTGACGGCTGTATCCCCTCGTCCAATAGATACGCGCCCAACGAAACTCGAGCTATGCAACACCTTTGAAGGAGGAAACAGCGCCGAATTACAATGAGAGGATACAATCGAGTCTTCTTTGGTCTTTATTTTCCTTTGCACCTTTGTCTGAGGTTGCGAAATGACTGGCAAACGTTCTATATTTTAGCGACGACATACGACATCTCGACGTGACTATTTGCAACTTTTGCCAAATCGACTCGTACTATGCTAGAATTACACATATCATTCATTATCACCTCAGCTCTTCTAACGATCGTGTCGGCGGCTAGCCAGCGAGATCAGGCCCCGACAGCAACTGTGCAGCAACAGCATGCCATGTCCGTTGTTACCGTCGCCGCGGTGCTGCCGAGCACAGCGCCCCAGTTCATTAACGATACGCTCTTCGTTTCAGCCATACTCAACAGCACAAACTTTTTTCGCAGCGAGCATAACGCCACGGCGGCCACCTGGAACACCACCACTGCTGCCTTTGCTGCTGCCTACCTCGAAAACGACAGAGACTGTACCTTTGCCCACTCGGGCGGGCCCTACGGCGAGAACATCGCCATCGGTTGCTCGGACGCGACGTCCTGCGTCGAAGCCTGGGGGGACGAGCGTCGCGAGTACAACTTTTCCCACCCGGGCTTCAGCGAGACCACCGGCCATTTCACTCAGCTCGTCTGGAAGAGCAGCACCACGGTTGGCTGCGGGCGCCGGCTCTGCACTGGCAGCAGAAGCAATGAGAGAAACACTGGCTGGTTTCTGGTGTGCGAGTACTGGCCGCGAGGGAACATCATCGGCCAGTTTGGCGAGGAGGTAGGCCAGGAGGTAATCGGGACAATGAGCAGCAGCGACGGCAGCAATAATAGCAACAAAAGCGGGGGCGGGAGCGGGAGCGATGACGATAGAGTTGGCGACGGTACAGTATCCCTGGGCGGGAAATCTTCTTCTGGTGTGGTCGTCGTGTCGGTGGTCGTTCTTGTGCTCCTGGTATCCGCCTTGGCAGGTGATGCAGCAGCCGTGTTGAGGGGCTCGTGACAAGGACGGTTGACAAATGGAGGGGGTATGCAGATGCGCTTTCACCTATATGCAACCACGAAAACCACAAACAACGAGGTCTAACCAGCCACATCGTTACAAGAGCAGAAGAGTGCGCAGTACAATGACCTACCACAGAAAGTAACCCACGGCCAAGTGCAGAGCGTTCCCGTCGGGTTTTCGCCTCTTTGTCAGGGGCCGAGGAGAAAAACCTGGTACCTCGCATCCTGTCCGCTACGTTCTCACGAGGTGGACTTGACGCTTTCGTCGTCCTGGCCTGGCCGTGCATTTCCACGATTGACAACACGCCGGTGCTGCAGATATGCACTTCGTCACATTCCCTAATTGTTACATCAGCCATTCACTGGCGTGCCTTTCCTGCCGGATGTGCAGTTGGCTACCCGTCAAGACCCCTGCGGTGGGGGAGCGTCTTGTCACTTTGCCGCGGGATGGAATCTCCAACTTGGTATCTTGCATAGTAGAAACAAGCAGCAGCGGTGCATTGGTGCGTTGGTGCATTGGTGGAACCACTACATTGGTGGTACCGCCAAAAATTGGTTTGGGTTGTTTTAGGAAGAGACGCTGGAGCAGAGCAGAGCACGTGTGCTTGTCCTACGTTCTATTTTGCATTACATAAAGTATTACGTAGAAATTTTATTTTAGTTTGCGACAAGCCAATAATTTCCGTGCCGCTTTCCGATCTATTTCTCCCGATGTGCTTCACAATATTCTGTCGGCCATTTGACGAATTCGATCTCGTGCAGAAATTGTGCCCTCCAGCAGAGCTGCTGCCCAAGCTGCTGGACCCGCCTTTTGGGCTCTGTGGGGCACGGCTCGTGGTGCCAGCCTTTTCCAGCCTCTCATGGTTTTTCTAGCTTTCCCCAGCTCTTCTCTCTCACTGCATCGCCTTTTGTACTTGTCACTTCTCCCCTCACCCTGGACACCGGCTCCTACGGAATATCTTCCGGAAGCGTGCTGTGCCGTTCGGTGTGCAGCCTCGACTTTGATTGCATACCACATCTTGCTCGTATGTTTGCGATATCTTGCCCTCTCACCTTGCTTTAGCTGATTTCTCGCCCCCCCCCTTGTATTTACTACTATGGATTCCTTGTACTGCATACATCTGCATTTTGCCGCTGCTGTCTGTTTGTTGCTTCAACGCAGTAATCCGTTTCTCCATAATCCGTTTTGCCCCTAAGAAGATGACTGCCAGAGTCGGGCTTTCCCTGATCCACTAACGTAAGCTTTTGACCCGATAGAGCTATCTAGTTTGGACCTGGACCTCCCTTCAAAACGGTGGCGTCACGACGTGCGATTTTCAGGCAGATCTTCGCTTACGTTCGCACAGCCGATCCCCATCAGCCGACACATCCCAGGCTTCAGTCCCGTCGGCGCGGCACTTTGCATTTCCGCACGCAAACACAGACTAGTCAGGCGCTTTGCTGGCAGATGAACAAAAGAGACACACACACATCTCTGTGACGGAAACACGACTGCGTAGTTACACCCATCCCACGCCCTTGAAGGCATCGAGCCTCTGTACGTCACCCACTTCACAGCCTGCCTGCCAAATACATTGTACAAAAGGGGCTTCTCATCTCCCCGCTGTCCTGGCCAGCTGGCCCTGTCCACGATCTGCATTCCCCATACCTCCGCTGTTCTTTTCGCAGCACCGCTCTCTGCCCGTTTTCTCCTCTTTACTCACCAGAACTTCCTACTAATAGTAGGTCTACTCCGTAGTGCTCTTTTGCTAAATTCTTGCATCTCCCTTACTTCTCCACCACACTCCAGACGTCTCTGGTCTACAAACCCTGGACCTGCAGCCCAGGAGACGACATGCCGGCGAGCTTATCCGGACCGTCCCGACAACGAAACCAGTTCAGTTCAGTTCGAGCGCCGTCTAGGCCACATCGAAACACACTCTTCCTCCCCCCTTTCGAAATTTCGATCTGCTAAAACGTCCCCCCCCCCTTGCAACTGTACTATACGTACCTGTCCCCTTCTCGCTTACTCTCGTCTTCCTAACCGCCAAGTACGATACGACCTGTCACTACGTCCTCCGCCTCGAAGATCTGTGCTAGATGATGGACGACAATCTGGGCGTGGCCCACACGCCCATCCCGGGCTCCATATCTGCTGCAGCAAATTCCGCGCAAGAGTTCCTGGTTAGCAATCTCTCCTTCGATACCGTGTCGCGCGCCACCTCGCCGGGCGTGCCTGGCTCTCTTCGCCTCGACGACGAAAACAAGAAGCGCTACCGCCAGCGCACCTTTAGCTACTTCAGCCAGCTCCCCTACCCCGTCGAAGACGAGGCCGAGCGCGATGCGACTCTTGCTGCGATCCTGAAAAACCTGTACATCTCCATCAAGGCCGAGGATTTTGCGCCCGGCGCAATACACTGGTCTCGCGAGCTGCAGGGATGGCTGGGCCTCAAGTTCGACATGACTCGCGACCTGCGCGCCAGTCTGGCCAAGCTCTACTACCATCTCGCCCTGGCGCCCGGTCTCGAGTCCACCGTGACCGACCGGTTTGGTCGAATGTTGATAAGCCTGACCAAGTACGTCTATATTTTTTGTTTGATTATGCACTTTTTGGCCTTTGGAACCTGTGCTCCTAGTCCTGTTCCTGCTCCTATTTTCTGTTGCTGACAGCCGTCTAGGAAAAAGCATTATCTGAAGCCAGGCGATGATCTAGTCTTGGATTGGCACCCGCTCTGGAAACAACTGAAAAGCATCGTGCTGCCCAGCGAGATCGCTGTTCACCAGTCTGTTCAGGCTCGCGTGTATAAGCAGATACTGCGTCTCTGCTTGCATGTTCAGTCCTATCTAGATCCCGGCGAACGTCGGGAGATGCTTGATGAGATACTGCCCTACTTTAGCACTCCCGACATATCGAACAGCTTCGTCGTCTTCGGCCTGCTGACCATCATGGTCCCCACGACTCCGGCCCCCCCAACGCAGCCAGAATCGCAGCCGGCGGCTTTCCTGCCGACATATTTCCATCTGTGGTCGTTGGTAAACCGGTCCAAGGCCGTCGATGTCTCGTTCCTGGACATTCTATCGCGTTTGGCGAGGGACCATCTCACGTGCGAGCATGTCCCTTTCACGGAGCACGGTATTTTCACCAAAGACCAGTCCGACCTCCTTTTCACCTCCCTCCTGCGCTTGACCGAGATTCCTGTTGGCCAGGCGAACTCGCCGTATGTGTCTAGCCTCTCCTACGCCTCTGGCCTCGCAGTCTTCCTCGACAAGGACCGGAAAAAGTATCCTATCCCCTACATGGCGGCCCGCTGGATCGTCCACTCTCTTTCGCCGTCGTGTCTGCTTCCACAGGATGACAGCTCGTCGCCTGCTAGCAGCGTTCTGACCGGCCTGGAAGGCTTCCTGGAGTCGATCGACACATTTTTCCACCCCTCGAACCAAGGCGCCTGGACGAGCTTCTTGGCCCAGTTTACGCATCACCTCGCAGACATTTTTGTCAACCGCTGGAACCGTGAGCAGAGCGGGGAGCTCAACACGCCTGTGTCCCGCCGCATCACTCCCGAGCTGAAGCGCCGCTTTGTGCTGGCTCTCCGCGACGTCACTTTTATGGGCCTATTTGGCAAGAGCCAGAAGGTTACTGGATACTACTATGTCACCTTGCAGTGCCTTGCCTTCCTCGAGCCGAGCCTCATTCTCCCCGGCGCCCTACAGCGCTTCTACCCAAGCTTGCAGGGCCTGGTCGAGGTGCACCGGACCACAGCGAGTTTGTGTGGCTTGCAGATGATTGCTCATATCCTGTCCCGCGAAAAGGGCTTCCGCTGTCACGTGACTGCTCTGCTCGCGCTGGCATTGCCTGGCATCGACGCGAACGACCTGGGAAAAACCCAGAACACGCTGAGCTTCATACAGAGCGTGGCGCACAGCATTCCTTTTGCGTCACTGACAAGCGACGAGGGCGAGGTCCATGATACCGGCCTTGCCGTTCAGTGGGTGCAGGGCGAGATGGAGCGCTTCGAGCGCGAGGGCCAGGACGTCGAGATTGACTACAACACCGAGCTCTCTGACGAAGTAGAGGCCAGCATTCTCCGCTCCTCCACTGCCGGCTTTGGCGAGTTCATCCTCGCACTGCTGGGAAAGGTTTTCACTCTGGTGGAAAACCTACCGGACTCTGCCCATGTCCGGTCTGGATCGCCGGAAGATAATGTGATCAACTCATTGCCTGCTGCCTTCACCCCCCTGTTTGCCTCTCTTTCGCCGGAGCTCTTTGATATTGCCCTGGAAAAGCTTGCGACATTTGTTGGATCGCATGTCGTCAATCAGGCCAGGGATGCGATGGCCTGGATCATCAACGCGCTCTGCAAGGTCAACCCGGAAAAATCACTGAAGGTCTTTGTGCCTATGCTGATTGTCAATATTCGCAACGAGATCGACTACAACGGGGCTGCCTCTGACCGGAGCAGTGGTGCTGATGTTCTTCCAAGGGATCGTGCCCTGGTCTGGTATGTGAGCATTCTCAGCATGTGTGTCGTTCATGTCGGCGGCGAGGTTGTGAAGTACAAGGACGAGCTGCTCTCTATTGCACAATATATGCAAGAAAAGTGCCGAGGCCTACCCACTCTCCACGTCTCCAACTTTGTGCACCACCTGCTGCTCAACCTGACGCAGACGTACACCATTGACAATGCAATGTTCGAGCCTGATGTTATCAAGGATGGTGTTCGGATTGAGCATTGGGGATATGTCACATCCCCCTCAAAGCTCACCATTAAGTGGTACCGGCCTTCACAGCCCGAGATCCAGTTTGCGACGGAGCTCTTCGAGTCCCAAGTCGTCGGCGCCAAGGCCAAGATGGAGGCCCTGATGAGCGAGGAGCCACCCGTGAGCCGCAAGGGAAAGAATAAGGAGTGGAGCGATGAGTTATCTCGTGCTCTGTCTCAGATCCGCCTGGTCATCTCGGGCGTTTCCGCGCTGTTCGACCCTGCCAGGGCCTCGACGACAACTGGCTCGAAGAACCAAAACGGAACGAACGGCAATGACGGGCAAGACATGGAGATAGATGACGATCCTGCGGCAGCCGGCGTCGTGAGGGGTGCGGACGAGGACACTGTCATGGACGACGACACTGATCCGCTCGCAGAGGTCGCCGATGACGACGAGCTGCGCCGACAGTTCACCTACCCTGCAGGCTACCTTTTGGACCCGAAGAGCGAGCTCTTTGAGCGTATCCACGAGCTGCGTGAGGACATCGGCCGTCTCTTGTCACAAACGCACAAGTTTCTCAGCGAGTCGCAGGAAGACGATGTGACCTGTTTTACGGCGCTGTATTCCACCTATCGGACATGGATCACAGATGTCGGATTTGAACGTTCGGCGCATCCGCTGGACCGCCTTCTACGGCTGTATAGATCAGATACGGCGTCATTCAAGATCAACGGACTGCGTAAGGCCTACCCGAGAGCGCTCTTGGTAAAGCGTGCCGATGCCTACCAGCTGCAGCGCGTCAAGTATAACTCGACATACCGTCTGAAGAGCGACCTAGACAAGCGCCTCCTGCTAGACCTTGCCGAGTCTTGTACATCGTTATATGCCGATGTGCGCCGCGTGGCGCAGAGCTCGCAGGACTCGTCTTTGAAGGTGCTGATAGGAGGACGTCCGCTGGTCATCCCCGTCCTGCTGGACAAGCTGCGCAGCGCGCTGGCGGCAGTAGACCACGACCGCATCAAGGGTGCTATGTACACTCTGCTATTCACGTCGCTGGTGAAGACGCTGCTGCGGGACTGGCGGTTCGCGCCTACGCTCATGCGCCTCTATATCGAGACAGCTGCGGTGGACAAGACGTCCATTCAGCATCTGTGCGCGAGTGCTGTATATCCGCTGCTCGAGTTTGGTCAAGCGTTTGAGCGTATGGTTATATTTGACCACAGCATGGTGAACGACATCGCCCCGACAGACAAAGCCGAACTATCGGAGTGTGCGGGCAAGATCGAGCGGCGACACACCTTTATTGTTGGACGCCGGGCAAAGGTCGAGAAGAAGAAGGCCGCCCTGGGTCTGGAGCTGGCTGAGAAGGCCAAGACGGCGCACTGGAAGGTGGCCGTGCGCTGCGCAGTGTTTGCAAACAATATGTGCTTGCGCTTCGAAAGCCTAGCTGCGCCGGCGTTCATCGATCTTGTGGCCAAGGGTGCCATCGACCAGCACCCGACTCTCCGGTCTAGCTACCAGAGCGCCTTCTCCAACATCTTTGTGTTCGTCGACCGGCGAGCAGTCTACAATCACGACTACAAGCTGTGGCTTCTGGAGAAGGAGCTGAGTAAGAACAAGCTGGAGATCCTTGTGCCTCCTGGTGGTGGTGATGCCGAATGGACCCAACGCTACCTGGACTCATTCAGCCAACAAGCAGCTGTGGACGAGGGACCCAGCAGTGATGGCAATGACGGCAATAACGAAGGTGTACCTGAACATTTTGTCGACTCTGATTACCCTGGCTGGCTGGCTTGGGGCAAATCGTTTGTCGCGTATCGTGCAAAACCGGCCGTCTTTGACGGGTACGACGAGATTGAAAAGGCCGCCCGAAGCCAGATTGGCACAATTCTCACCAAGGACTGGCTCAGGCAGTGCCTCGACTACACAAAGCAGGAACCGCGTGACGCACACGCAGACAGGTTCAAGGTTTCGAACGTGTCCCTGCTGACACACATCTTTGAGCTGGTGCACAGCGGACTGGCGGCCGTCACGTTCGACGAGGTCAAGGAGCTGACCCTAGAGGTCTACGGAGACGGCTCTGACAGGCACCAGCACCGGGCTACGGCGGAGATTCTGGCGGCGCTGCTGTCGCGTGGCGTGGAAGAGCCGCGAGAGTACCGCGACCGCGCCTGGGCGTTTGCAGCGCCGATGCTCCTGCACATCATCAACGAAAAGCTGACGCCCGAGAACCTGCAGTACTGGATGACCTGCGTGCATATGATCACGGGGCTTCGAGACCCGCGCCGGTCGCGCGAGCTGGTGCAGAACCTCAGCACCTTCAGGCTGGACGTAACGTCTAACGCGGCGTTCAAAGACTCGTCCAAGGTGTCGCTGCTCGAGTTTCTCATCAGCGATGCAGGCTGGCACTTCCGGGACGAGCAGCCGATTTTGGAGGACATTCTAGCACACCTGGACCACCCGTACAAGGCAGTGCGCGAGGCGATGGGCCGCATACTGGCGACGATCTACCGCACGCGCTACTACGAGGCTTTTCCGACAGTGGCAGCGTTGTTGGAGGCGAACAAGGCGGTGTCGTCGATCGGCATCCGCCCGTACAAGCCGACGGAGCAGTTCTCCGACACGGTGGCCGAGGTCTTTGGGCGGCTGGAGAGGTGGAGGCTGGAGCGAGTACCCGGACAGCAGGAGCAGAGCAGCTACACGTCGGGTTCGAAGACGGTGCTGATCTGGCTGGACTGGATGCTGTCTTCGCAGGAGTGCACACAGCTTGTGGATTTCTTCCCGGAGCCGTTTATCGACCAGCTCCTGCACATGATGGACGTCAAGGAGGACCCCGAGCTGATGCGGCTAGCGTACCACGTGTACCGGCATCTGCCTAACGTGCCGCTGCGCGAGGGCGAAGACGATGCGTTCATTCGCAAGCTCATCGACGTGGGCCGGTCGGCGAGCAGCTGGCACCAGCGGCTGCGGGCTCTGATCAACATGCAGGTCGTCTACTTTCGGCGGCTGTTCCTCACCCGGCCGTCACAGCGCAAGCTCCTATTCGACTCGGTCGGCGACATGCTCGCAGACTCGCAGCTCGAGGTGCGCGATGCCGCCGCTGCCACGCTCGCCGGCATGATCCGATGCTCGCCCGGCAGCATCCGCAACCCCATCATCCAGTCGCTCAAGCTCCGGTTTCAGGAGCAGCTGCGGGCTAACCCGATGCCGAAGAGGAAGCGGGCACTGGCGGCGGACGCGGCGGATGCAGCGGGGGGCCGCGACACACCCGTGGATGTGCAGCGCCAGGTTGTTCGGCGCCATGCTGCCGTCCTCGGCCTGGGGGCGCTGATCGAGGCGTTCCCCTATGCGACACCGCCGCCCGCTTGGATGCCAGAGGTACTAGCCCACCTCGCCACGCGCACGGCAAACGATCCGGGCGTGGTCGGGAACGCGACCAAGTCGATCCTGGCAGAGTTCAAGAAGACGCGACAGGACAGCTGGACTGTCGATCAAAAGGTGAGAAACTCTTTTGTCTTTTTTTTTCTTTTTTTTTCTTTTTTTTCTCTTTTTGGTGCCTTCTTATCGCGTGGAGATGCTGACTTTGATACAGTATTTTACGCCCGAGCAGCTAGAGGACCTCGAAGGTGTTCTTTGGAAGAGCTATTTTGCGTGAGACCTTTCCGTTGGTCAGTGGTTGGAAAGGAATGAATGGGAGTTGAGAGCCAGGCACACGATAGTTAGAGCGGGCGGGAATGTTTGAATAACCAACGCGAATACGAAGCAGGAGGGTAAGATAACGTATTTTTTCTAAAAGACGGATGGAGACCATAGAATCAATAGAAACATGCTACTCATCAATTTCTGGTGGGTGGATCGAACGGTATGTTTGGTTCTTGACGACGCTGAACTCGTGGTTTGTGTTGTGTGTTTAGAGACACCGACCGGAATTAGCGGCATATGTTATGGGGCAAAAAAGTTCCCGTGTAAAAATGCAAAAAAGCAAAAAATAACCTCCCCCGGGTGGGTTTGAACCACCAACCTTTAGATTGCAGATATTCTCTGGTAACAGTCTAACGCGCTATCCAATTGCGCCACGGGGGATTTCCGATTATGACGAATTCGCATTAGAAAACTCTACTTGACTGCGAGTTTTCAGGAAAGAGGGCGGAATATTTGCTAGCCTTTCGGCTGCATCATTTCGTGCAGGCGACAAGATGTCCTGCCATCATCTCATTACGGATCTCGCATATTAGATGCGTTTTTATCTTACTTCTACAATGCAATCTGAGATGTACCTGGTGCCGCAAAACTGTTAGCCACCACCGCCCGACCGTTCTATGTAATTGTGAAGACTACGAGTACGATGCGCCGCATTGTGAGACCGGCCCCGACGACATCTTCGCCGCTGTTTCTATCTCGCCGGTTTCCGTCCCTTCTACAGCTTGTCTAGGAGCCATACAGTCTGTATTTCTGCGCATGCCATCTGAACAGCAATGAATACGAGTAGGTTTTCTTGCTTGGGAAGACATGCACCTCTCAATCCGTACCCCGATAAGGTACATATACGTCATATGACATGGCTCTTCGTCCTTGGTCCTCCCAACATCGGTTTTGGACAAACTAGCGTTCTATGGATTATTAGTTCCCAGCCGAAACGGCGCGGGCCCCAAAGCGCTGGTCGCTTCTCGTTAGTGGCTGGGAGGGCGCGTGCGGACATGTTTCGCCACCAAGCTTTTGTCGTCTTCTTTTTCTCTCTCGTTCTCTCTCATTCCCTCTCGTCGTACTTGCAATGTCTCACGGCGTTTCGCTCTGCAACAGCAGACAGGCGGGGCCGGATGGTCGTGCCTGCCCTACGATACTCGTATCGTACTCGTATGCGCAACACGCAAGGCAGAAACGGAGGGAACCCACAACCAGTCGTAGCCGCCCGCAGCTTCCCTGCTGGCTGCAGCAGTGGGCCTGACCACACAGCCCTCTATTGCCCTCCGCTGTACTTTTCCGCATAATGTGCCCCTCCCATTCTGTCCCGCTCAGTTTTCACTTTCTGTCGTCATAGCCCCGTTTTCTCTTTTTCAACATCTGCCCTTGATAAAAACGCAATCCTCCCACCTGCTTCCAGCGAACAATCGAGCAAGCAAGCAGGTAGCTACCATCTGCAAAGCGTTATCAACATCTTTTGTTTTCTTTAGATCTATCCATCTTTTTCTGCTATATCGAGTCTCTGTTTCTCGCTTGGAGCCCTTTGACGACCCACTCTAAACGCGCAACTTTTTGCGCACCCAATCCCAATCATGGCGCCAGATCCATACCGGGCATCGACCGGTGAGTTGGACCATCGCGACTACGACCGCGTAGTGTTTGAGCGTGATCGAGAGCGGGACCGAGAGCGAGACCGTCGAGGCGATGAGCGTGTCAGCCGCCGTGAAGAGGACGAGATTTCCTTCACCAGCCGACGAGGTCCTTCGCGACCGCGGGACCGCTCCCCCCCCGTCGACCGTTCGTCTCCGGCCAGCCGCAGCCGCACGTTTGAAGACGATCGCATCGTTCACGAGCACGAGCGCCGCCGCTATGTTGACGACAGTGACGGCGACGGCGACGACGGCCGCAGCAGCAGCTTTGTGCCGCCGTCTCCTCGCCGCCGCCGCCCACCGCCTGTCATCGATGGCGACACCAGTCGACGGGTCTTTGTAGATAAGGAGCGCGAGAGGGTCACGGTCCACGAGCAACCTCCGCCGCGGCCGGGCCACCTGCTGCGCCGCCATTCCAGCCTCGACACGTTTGATCGCCAGCCGCCGCGCCGGTTTTATGACCACATCGAGGAGACGCACGAGCGCGTGCCCGTGCGTCTGGAGGACATCGAGCCGCCTCGTCGCCATCTCCGCCGCGACAGCTCCGTCGAGCGCGAGCGCGACGTCACCACCAAATTTGACGAAGTCCGCATCGATTCTGGTGGCCGCTACCGTGGTGATCGCGAGCGCGATGGCGAGTTTTTCCACGAGACCAAGCTGGTCAAGACGACCAACCGGCGCAGCCGCAGCCGCAGCCGCAGCAGCTCTGCCAGCCTCAGCAGCGGCGGGGTGTCGCTCAAGGTCGAGTACCCGAAAAAGGGCAGGACACGCATGCCGGCGCGGCTGGTCTCAGAACGGGCACTCGCCGACCTGGGCTATCCTTTTATCCGGGAGGGCAAGACGCTTGTCGTGCAGATGGCGCTGGGCCAGCAGAATATTGACGACGTGCTCAAGCTGAGTCAAAAATACAAGAAGAGTATGTTATTATTGATTGATGTATTTGTATGGAGAAAAGAAAAGAGAACGTCGGGCCCAAAATGCTAACTTTGCCACAGACGAGACCGAGATGGTCGAGTCATCTAAGACGACAAAAATCACCACTACCAAGACTTCCGCCGGTGGCGGCAGAGGTGGCGAGCTGGTTGAGGAGGAGCGCCGCCACGAAGACGTCTACATGACGCCAGCAATCTATCCACCTCCGCCAATGGCACCGCCTTCACCGATTACCTATGCGCCACCGCCAGGGCCGCCGCCGTCGTACCTCTACCAGAACCAGGCGCCGGTGCAGCTGCAGCCACAGCCACAGCCGGAGCAGCCTACAGAATATACGACGACTGTGAAGATCCGTGACATCTCGCCGACGCGCACATACATGACGGCATCCGGGCCCATGACATCCGGCCACATGACATACGAGCCAATGACGTCCGGGCCGATGGTGGCGTCGTCATCAACGGCTATGATGGTGCCGACCCGGTCAATGGCACCGGCACCGGTGGTTATCGATGCAGGCGGCCCTTCCGAATACACGTCCTACTCGTCCTACTCGAGCTACCCGGACGACTACGCATCTGCGGAACCGGCGACGCTCGTCGTTGACCGCCGCCACCGCCACCGCCGCTCGCACTCGCACTCACATTCGCGCTCACACTCGCGCGGCGGCAGCGGCGCGCTGTACGCTCACATCCACGACGGCTATCACCACCACCACCACTCAGATCGCGAGCTGGTGCGGACTGAGCGGCTGAGCTCGGGCGAGCTGGTCGTGTACGAGGACGAGGTAGAGCGGATCGAAGAGCCGCGCCGAGGCGTGCGCATCGAAAAGGACAAGAAAGGTAGGATGGCGATCAGCGTACCCCGGTATTACTAAAGGTGTGCATCCGCCAGTTGCTTTTTCTTCTCTTCTCTTCTCTTCTTCCTTTTCTTCTTGTTCTTTTTTTGATACTCCATCCTTTTTAACATTCATGTCTGTTTAATGCTGACCAGCAACCGTATCAGGTCCGCCACCGGCTCTGATGAGAGCTATGCTCGCGACTTTGACCTGATTTCAGCCTACTTGCTTTCTTTCTTTTTTTTCTCTTGTTCTTACATCACTTGGTTCTATCTTTTTTTGTTCCTTGCCCTGTTCTTATTTTGCTTCGAAGGGCGTCATCTCTTTTGCTACGGTTGGTTGGGCTGGGGCTTACTTGGACGAGTTTATGATAATTTCTTTGTTTTACGATTTGTTCACCAATTGCCGAATACAGTCGATACCTTTCTCTGTTGAAGGTTGTGCCTTCTGAATTTGTGATTGGCCCTTGAACGATTCCTAATCTGGCAACTTGATCTAATGGAAAACGAGTTGCCGGCAGGTCCGATGAGTGGCGCTATCCGGGACTCGTCTAACGGCTACTGAGCATACGACCTACAATGCTGTTCAGCACCTAAACTTCCACGTACGGCCATAGATATTGGAAAGCACGGGATCCCGTCCGCTCTCCCCTAGTTAAACCAGTAATCGGCGGATTAGTAGTTGGGTCGGTGACGACCAGCGAATACCCGCTGCTGTACGTTTGTTTCCTTCTTTTTTCTTCTTTTTTTTCTTCTTTTTTTTCTGTTCCCGTTTTTTTCCCTTTTTGACAGGCACGTGCCGCCCCACATGTATCAAACGTTTATGCCTAAGCTACAATAACTTGAAGGCTAATCTGGTTTTGGTTAGCTGTAAAAGAGCTTAAATATCTCGTGTTCAAAGTTCATTTCCTCTCCTCTACCCATCCGTTCTGCAGCAATGCCCGAGCGCCGTGCTTTTTGTCGAAGCGGTGCCGAACCTTCAGCGACGGCGGACATGTCTCTCCTTTGAATTC
>JRUC01000501.1:0-18274 GCA_000806385.1 Leptographium procerum
TGTTAAAAAATTGGCCTGCCGAAAGGTTCATATAGCTAGAATGATAATATTACTAATCAATGACTAAGAAGTGCACGTTATGAGAAGACGACAATCGAATGGAACCAACACGTTTACAGCAGTTTTGTGTTCCATCCCAACGGCGATACTTTAAGCAAGCCTATCATCATGAAATAAGCGAACAGGAAAGCTGAGGTCACACAGACGTACAGACATATAGACATACAGACACACGAACACGCTATACGACATGCAACAGAGATGGCGGCTGTCCTGCCACCTCCAAAGGTGGTCCTCCTGGCCGCACACTTTACGGCAACGGGCGCCATCGCCAGCCTCGCGTCGCTAACGGCACAAAACGGCGACGTGCTGCGCCTGGAACTAGTGCTGCGTCTTCTGCTTACGTACCTACCGACGCGTCTTCCGACTGCCGACTATCTTCCGCTCCTCGAGAGCCTGGACGCGGACGACTTCTCGACCTTCTTCCCACTCGCAGAGCTCGACAGCTCGAGCGTCGACGGCATCTCAGACGAGCAGGCGGTCAAGAGGGTCCGCAAGCTGCGACTGCGGCCACTGAACCTTCCGGGTGATCGTGGCAGCACCGTTACCGGAACAACGGCTACACCAGCAACGGCAACAGCAACAGCAACAGCAACAGGGCCAACCGATGACGGCGACAGCGACAGCGACGGCGACAGCGAGAACGAAGGAGATCCGCTAGCGGCATTCCTGATCCTGCGCGCATATGCCGTCGATGACGGCGCCGGGGCGCTACCAGAGCTGCCGGCGCTCGTGGCGCCGTTCCTCGACCGGCCGGCGCAGCACCTGCGCACGTGGGCCATCTCGGCGCTGCTGCCGCTCCTGCGGCGCAACTGCGAGTTCTATCCTGACCGGCCGCTGACGCAAACGCTGGCCGCTTTTGAGCAGCTGCCAGACCGCCTGGCCGTGTCGCGCCTGCTCTCTCAGACGGGGGTTGTCGTTGTCGGCAGCAGCGACGAGAAAGACAGGATCTCATCTGTAGGCCGCGACCTGCGGGGGCTGATCGGGCCTTGGTTGTACAATGAGCGCCGATGGACGAGCAGGACTGGCAAGACGCCGGGAACGACGATAGAAGCTACCGACAAGGATGGCAGCCTGTGCACGGGCTGGGAGGAGGTGCTGCGGTGGCTGACGACACAGGCGGCCCAGCCGACGTCGTGGCGCGTGGCCGTGGCGGCCGTGACGCAGTGGGACGGCCCCGGCGACGCCGACCTGGGCGGCTTCGGTACGCTCTGGCTGGACGAGGACGAGCAGCAGTACCTGGAGCGGCGTTACGCGCGCGCGGCGCTGGCAGCCGTGTATCTGATCCCGGAGGCGTCGGCGGATGCGCTGAGCAGCG
The DNA here is from genome assembly GCA_000806385.1 of Leptographium procerum. NCBI lineage: Eukaryota > Fungi > Ascomycota > Sordariomycetes > Ophiostomatales > Ophiostomataceae > Leptographium > Leptographium procerum. Next base: position 1,379 of record JRUC01000501.1, read on the forward strand.
CCAGCGACGTCGTCGCTAAGATGCGCAGCCTCCTCGACCTCGACGTCGCCCCGGACACCGCCGTCGCTGCGTCGCTGCTCCCGCCTGTTGCCGCTAACGTCGCCGCCCGCACGCTGTCGGCCTCGGCAATTACCGATGCTGACACCAACCCTGCTGCTCCCTCTTCCTTCCTCCGCTCCGACCTCCTGTCCGAGACCAACGCCTTGACACGGCCTTCGCCCGCGGCCACGGAGCTGCTGCAGGCGCTCGTGCTCAGCGCCCACCTGCTGACCAGTCACCTAGGCTGCCCGTGCTCCGTGCGGCAGGCAGCCGAGCTGGCGCTGCTGCTGCGCGGCGCCCACGAGCAGCAGGCCGTTGCTGCCAAGGCCATTCGCTGGGTCGCCGCCAACGGGTCCAAGGGCGAGGACAAGTTCTGGATCAAAGCGCGCAACGAGATACTGTGGCTGCGCGACTGGGGTGCAGACGAAGAAGAAGGAGAAGAAGGAGAAGGAGTCAATTCGCAGACACAGACTTCCCTACCTGCCCAGGGCGTTTTCGGTCACGTGTCCAGGGATTTTGTCGAGGTCGAGTTTCTGAAGGCGCTGCTGGCCAACACACGTGAGCGGCTTCCCTCTCTACCTCTCTGCCTGTGTGTTCTGTGTCCCTGGGTGATGCTGACCTCTTAATGCCATAGGCTACTCCCTCGCACGCGCGCTGTATGAGGACGCGCCCGACCGGCCGCTCTCGGAAAAGCTGGTTCAGGACACCGTCTTCGCCGCGGCAATGAGCGCATACGACAATGCGTCGAATCCGAACCGCACGCGAGGCGGCCTGAAGAAATGCGCTGACATGTAGGTCTCGACCGTCCACCCTCTGTCTCTTTGTTGTTTCTGTGCTGCTGCTAACCAGGAGGAAAATTCAGCATACATGCGTTCCCCAAGACTATCAACAAGTCTCTGCCGGCAGCCCAGCAGGCCGAGGCGCTTATCACTGCTACGCACGCCCTCAGCACCTACCGTCTCGTCCTCAAGCAGGGCGAGCCGTTCACTCCTGTCGTTCTCCGCGTCCACCCGGACCCTATCTCCATCCTGGGGAAGGTGCTGGAGCAGAATCCCAAAAGCTACACCCAGGCGCATGCGCTGGTCGACGTGGCCGTGTCCATGGTCAACGCCGGCCTGTCTGTCCCGGAGGAAGGCCGGAGCAGCACCGGCCTAAACAGCCACTGGACGGTAGCCAAAGCCTCTGAGTCGCCAGAGACAGCAGCTGCAGTTCAGGGTGCCCGGCGAGTCATGGCCGAGCGACGCGTCACGGCAATGTGCATCGATGCTGCGCTCAACGAGGACGACTTCGAGACGGCCTATTCCTTTGTCATGGGCCAGCTAGCAGTCGTCAACGAGGCGGCGCCGGCGACTCTGCCGGCTCTCCGCCAGGGCATCCCAGACATCACAGACACACCTGACGTATGGTCGTGGCGAGCCGCCCTGGAGGCAGGTAAGTACCGCCGCACCGAGCGGACAGTCCGGCCGACGCATCTGGGCACCGCCAGCGCCAACCTTGAGATCCGCCACCTCGAGCAGCGCATCGACTGCCTGGCCACCGCCCTGCGCATCGCCCCCGCCGACACTCTGCAGGAGATCCTCAACGCCTACCGCCGCTGCGAGGAGGAGCTCGAAGCCGCCGTGTTGGCCGAGGCTGAGCAGGAGGCCGCCTGGGACACCGCCGCTGACTGGCAGCTGCGACAGACGAAGCAGCGGCAGCAGCAGCAGCGGCAGAGACAGAATCCTCGCACGTCGTCGCCAGCTTCCATGCCGGGCGGCTTCGAGCGCCCACAACATACGCCACCAGCCGGCACACCACTAGCATCGCGGGCAGCAGCAGCAGCATCTTCTTCTTCTCACTACTATGCTCAGCAGCAGCAACAACAACATCGACAGCAGCAGCAGCAGAAGCAGCAGCCACACACCACCGCTGCCACCACTGATGACACACCACTCTCTCTGTTCGATCTATCGCGCGCAACAGCACGTGTGGCCCAGCGAAACCTTGCCGCACTGTCCAGTCTGCGCCAGACGCGCCAGACCGTTTTTGGCGGAGGGGGAGGCCCGGGAGAAGCGACGCCTGTAGCTGCGACGTTGGCTGCCGCCGCCTTAGACGGCGATGACGCGGCACCGCATCTCCGAAAGCGCGATCAGCTGCGGGAGGCTGCCATGGGCACGCTCACTTCTGGTGTCGGCTGGCTGATTGGTGCACAGCCAGTCGACCGCGGCTCTGAGAGAGACTGAATAGAAGACGAAGTAATCAGAGGTTAACAAGAGATCAGAGCATCAACATAGCATCAGATCATGAGAGCAGCAGAGAGCAGCAGAGAGCAGCAGAGAGCAGCAGAGAGCATCGTGCTGGGTCACAATGAACACAGATGCAAGCAACGCAGCGAGGTTAGTCCAAAAAATGACAAATGTTTTTAAAAATTATATGTTTGTATGTAGGAATGCTTGTGTCGAGGCTGCATGGGCCCTTCTAACGGCTCTTGCTGGTAGCTGTCAGTCTACGTAGGGCGTGTGGCTGGTCCGGGTCCGGCAGCTAGGTGCGTCTACCAAGACAGGGCTTCCTATGTATCATGCACATGGTCAAGCAAAGCCCACCTTGGGGGCACTGCCGGACATCGACAAGTAGAGCAGACGCATACGTCCATGGTCTCTAGGCACATCTTGGCATCGCCTTACATAATGCTACCTAGTTTGTAAGCAGACAAGCTAGAGTGAGGAAGAACTTACCTTCAACCTATCTTGATAGACCTCACTTCACATTTATGAACCGTATAAGTGAACAGACCTCAAATCCGGACGTGGTCAACAATGCAAGCGGAGTAGCGCCCAATCAAACAGCCTGTCGTCGCCGACGCCGTTTGTTTCTATAAAGAAAAAAGAGAAAAATAAAAGGCATATGGTGGCAGCTGTATCTGTTGGTCACGAGTAGGTCCTTATAATATGCCGGCTTCTGTCAAGATTTGCTTTCTTTTGCCTCGCTTTGCTCGGAAGTTCCGCACCAGTTTGGCGGCTACGGTTGAGAGATTGCGAGGCCGAGCCCGTTCGAATCAATTGCGTGGTTGGAAAGGTAAGATCTGGAGAGACTGGAAGATACTGGAGAAGACTGGGTTGTGATGGGCGCAAAGTAGTATTGGTCTTGGGGAGAAAGGCGAGGCAGATTTCAGATATCCGTACAGATGATTATTGACGACAAAGACGATTAAAGACCGCTTCGGAGAAGATAAAGGCGGAAGAGAATGAGACGAAAGAAGGCAAACGACTATTAATGGACGCATTAAACGAAATAAGTCCCAAGGCGTGAGAGTGTGTCTGTACTGGTCTGTTCTGGATCCATGGACGAGTGACGATAACAAAGAAAACATGAGAAAAAAACAGATCCGCCTGGTAGCTTCTTGTTTTCCCCTTGCCGCTTTTTGACTTTTTTTCTGAACTGTGCCGCGTGCTGCTGCTCTGCTGCTCTGCGGCTCTGCCTGTCGCTTCGCAATATTGCTGCCGCTGCTGCTTCATCCGCTGTACTATCTGCATGTTGGATACCGTTCCTCCTCCGCCCTTGTCGCGGCCTGTTACCGGACAACAGTGCCGATTGCGATTCGAACAAACTCGAAAACAAAAAGGAAAAATAAAAACATCCGGTAGCAGGATTAGATAAAAATGAACGCAGAGACAGAGAAATCAACAAAATCAACGAAAACAAAGAGGGGGGCAGAGAAAAAAAAATCGAAGAGTCGAACTTTCTCCTCTCCATTTCCCTTCCCATCCTTTTCGGATGGAGGGAGTGGCATTTGCCGAGATGAGAACTCCCCGCATCTCCCTCCTTTTAATTGTTTTTTTCTTCTTTTTGGTTGCACCCAAACCATATCCATAAGCCAGAAGAAACGAGATCACAAACAAGACAAAGGAATAAAATAAGCGACAGAAGTAGAAAACACAGACAAGAAAGCTGGAGATCCTACACAGACGTGGTAAGCAGAGAACGGGATGACCCGAGCCAACAAATCTAATCATTTGTGGATCATGCGCTGCAATCGTCGACGAACGACGATGATGTCAGCGGATGGTTACCACACAGGTGGTGTCAAAGGAGAGTGAGGCATGAAAGAAAACTAGTCGTACCGCGGAGCGTAGTCCCGGTCGCCGCGGCCGCTCTCGCCGTATCCACTGGGGCCAGTCGGTGCAGCCTCTCGGGCTCGCGGTTCGCGGTCGTAGCCTCCACCACGGCGTTCCTCACGTGGACCTCCGTAGCGGTCACGGTCCTCACGAGGGCCGTAGCGGTCGCCACGGTCGCCACGGCCGCCTCCGTTACCGTACGGCTCATCACGCTCGCGGCGCTCATATCCGCCACGCTCGTAGCCGCCACGGTCATCACGGTAGCCGCCGCGCTCGCCGCCACGGTCGCCACCGCGCTCGCCACGGTCATAGCCACGATCTTCGCGGTAGCCACGGTCGTAGCCGCGGTCCTCGTAGCGACGCTCATAGCCTCGGTAGCGGTAAGGGTCATCACGGCTGCCATAGCTGCCGCCACCGTAGCCACCACCGCCGCCGCCGCCACGACGACGATCATCGCCACGGTCGAAACGACCACGGGGATCTTGAGAGTCAAAAATAAAAGTTAGTGGGCTGCCACTCAGAACAAGTCAAGTGGCTATATAAGAGACGAGACGCGTAAACTCACCTCTCTTCGGAGGACCGAAGTACTTTCCGGGGGTCGGTGTGCGAGGACGCGCGCGGCGAGCCTTCTCGATGCTAAGGGAGCGGCCGTCGATAACCTCACCCTGCAGTCCATCCTTGGCAGCATCGGCCTGGTCGGACGTGACCATCTTGACAAAACCAAAGCCACGCGATTCCTTGGTGTGAGGGTCGCGCATAATCTGGCACTTCTCAACCTCACCATACTTCTCAAACAGGCGAGACACCTCTTCTTCGCTCAGGCGAGGATGGATGCCAGTGACGAACAGGTTCGACCCGGGGTTAACAGCACCATCGTCGTCGCCACCACCGCCATTACGCGAGCCAGAATCATCTTTGGGCCTGCAAGCATTAGTTAACACGATGGAAGGAAAGTATACAGAAAGGATGAAGCAGCTCAAAGAATATACGACAACGTACCGATCGTTTCCAGCCGCTCCAGGCGAGGCAGACCGGCGCCGGCTAGTTTCCTGGCCATCGTCGCGGCGAGGGGACTCGTCACGCGGCTCGTCGCGCTCATAACGAGCACCATCGTCTAATCACATATAAGCACGAAGAAAGAGAGATGGTTGTTAATCGCGACAACGTTGACGCGACAGTGAGGCGAATACAAAGTCTGAAAACAAAATAGGGGTTGTTCAAAAACAAAGGGGCACCTACCATCGAAACGATCGCCGTTTGTGGGCTCATAATCCATCGGAGCGCTCGCCATTACGGATACTGATGTTTGGAGGTGCGGTGTTTTTCTGGGGGGAAGGTATGGTGCTGATGGTGCAAACGTATGCGGAAGAGAAAAGGGAGCAAAAACAGTTTGTGTCAAAACGAACGCGATGGTAGAAAAAAAAGAGGAGAATGTGCGGAGCAGATTCAGCTAGCGGCAAAAAAAAAAGAAATAATAAAAAAAGTCAAGGCGCCGGAAAGGGGAGAAAGTTTTCCCTGACGTAAGACAGATTTTATCCCTGAACTGGTACGAGATTGAAACGAATATGACCGGAAAGTACGATGAACGAGGCGAGATTCGATCCAAAAAGATGGAAAAGACGATGGAACAAAACACTACAGTTGCGCGTCGCGAAATTGTCACCGTTTGTACAAGTAACATAGAAATCGTAGATGCGACACAGGTGCCGGAAATAGCCTAGTAGCTATATACATGTGAGCAGCAAAATGCAGGCAGTTCGCCTTCCCACTGAAGATCATGTGGACAGCTCTGCTTTAATAGCAGCTAGGGTAGCTTCGCTTTTTTTTTTAAGTACGGGCTAGTCTTCTTCTGGATGTGCATTTGTGGGGTCTGTTCAGATGCAGCAACACAAACCGGGCAGCCATGATGTCGACCATATCTCAAATTCTGTGCTTCGTACATAGTATATCTCCGAAATGAGTTACTACCAGCCGTTCGGCGACTGCAAGATTACAGGCACCGTCTCCATGTATCCACAGCATAGATATGGTCTCTACACTCGCATTTCCTAGCATATACGTGCTTACAGCGCATCTCACTACAGAGGAGTTAGGTCGACTTCAGTCGCAGATACCATTCTTAGAGCACGATGCCAAGAAGGCAGGTATCATATTGGGCAAGCTCTCAAGAAAGGAACGAGCACAATTTGAGCTACGACGTCTTGGGATAGCTACGGAGGAGACGGTGGGAAAGCTTACTAGAACGGCTCCGACAAGTAAAAGGCACTCATCGCCATCTCCTCATATTTCGGAATGCCATGTCTTTGCGCTCAAGAGGCGAAGGAAAAGTGGTGACTCATTTTCACCGGCAGGTATACCGGCTGTGAGCTCCTCTAAAGAAGGCGATACCTCGCGGCGAGGCCATTCGGCACGGCAGGATGAAAAGTCTGCCTTGGAAGGGGGCTCACCTCCCGATTCGCACGCATCGCCTACAGTTAAAGTGGTCAGATTAGCATGGTTCGATAACTCTATCGCCTGTGGTGCAGTACTTCCATTAGAAGATTACATACTTTATGAGGGTCGGATAGCAAAGCCTGAGACCAGGCCGTCTGGGCGCATGACAAGCTCACTGCCGAACACCGTACCAGGTGGCCCAAGAAGCGTCGCTTCGAAAGAGAGCCTGCTGGGCTCGCCTTCACTCAAAACATACTCCCAGCACGGTAGCTCATCACGCAGAACGGTCGGCCAGACGTCAGCACGCCCGCCAACGCTTACGCGGAAAACCACCTCAGAAAACGACGAGAGCACAGAGATCCCACAGATCCCGGCCTGTCTTCATACCACCTATTCGTGCGAGCGGTCGACTCCCTTGCATCCACCAAACGAGAGTTTCATAGATATTCTCAAGAACATCCGGAAAATACGCAAGCTAACGGGCGATGAGATCGGCGTTCGTGCCTACTCTACATCCATCGCCTCGCTAGCTGCCTACCCTCACGTTATCTCTGTCCCAGCCGAAGTCTCCCACCTGCCAGGTTGCGGCCCTAAAATTGCCGAGCTGTTTCGGGAGTTCTCTGCCACTGGGGGTCACGTGCATGAAGCAGACGATGCAGAGACAGACCCGAAACTCACTGTGCTGCGACTGTTCTGCGATATCTGGGGCGTGGCAGAGGCGACGGCTCGCGCATTCTACAACCGCGGCTGGCGCGACCTGGACGACATTGTTGAGTTCGGCTGGGCAGAACTGACACGGGTGCAGCAGATTGGCGTCAAGTATTACAATGAGTTGCTGTTGACTATGACTCGTGCCCAGGTTGAAGCCATTGCAGACACAGTGTTAGAGCACGCCAATAGGGTTTTCCCCGGCTTCCAGATGGTCATCGCGGGTGGCTATCGACGTGGCAAGGAGATGAGTGGTGATGTGGACGTCATTCTCAGTCATCCGGACGAAGAAGCCACGCGTCTTGTGATCGGCGCGCTCGTCCTCGCTCTCGAGCGCGCAGGCTGCATCACCCACACTCTGACGTTCAGCACGGCCAACTCAGAGAGGGCGCAGGAACCAGTTAGCTGGAAGGGCAACGCGCCGCGACACACTCTCATCAAATCTGCAGACGCTGGGAGCTCTGGCGGCGGTGGCTTTGACACATTGGACAAGGCCCTGGTTGTTTGGCAGGAGCCGACCGAAGAAGAGAAAACGAAACATGGAAGAATGGCAACAGAAGGTGATTTGGGAACGATAGAAATGGCAAAGTCGGGCGAGGAACACGGCCACGACAAATCCAAGCCCAACCTTAGTCCACACCGACGAGTTGATATCATCGTCTCGCCTTGGAAGACGGTGGGCTGTGCGGTGCTGGGCTGGAGCGGCGGGACGACGTTTCAGCGAGACCTGCGACGGTATTGCAAGCGCGTGCTCGGCCTGCGATTCGACAGCAGCGGCGTGCGCAGCCGGACGGACGGCTCGTGGGTCGATCTGGAGGACTTTGCACGAGACCCTGCACCAGACATGTTGACGGCGGAACGGCGCGTGTTTACCGCGCTGGGTTTAGAGTGGCGGCCACCCACCGAGCGCTGCACAGGCTAAATACTGCACTGTGTGTTCTTATCGCATGCCTGACATGCGCACTTTGGGGACATGGGGACATGACGTGCCGGCTTCAGTAAGCACGCAATGCGGGATTGAAACGGAGCCGCAGGTCCTTTTAAAACTGCTGACAGTTAAAGACGAATCAGGCCAAGGAAAGACTATTGTACGTATCCAAGTAGGCGCTTAAATCGGGCGAGGCTCTAGATTTCATATTTTGGCATCGTGAACTCAGCGAAGGCCTTACCAGCAACATCGCATTCCATTGACTGTTTTTACCACAAAAGTGTTTTTTGTTCAACGGCTTCGTATGTCAGATCGTCTTGTCGTTACCTATTATATTGATTAGTCAATGCTTATTTGCATATGTATCTTACTACCGACTTACGAGACAACAGCAGATGCAAAGCACGACCTCATTGTCTTTGATGAACCCTAGGCTTCCACGATAGGAATTTCGCAGGCTAAAAATCGGACCGTCGGCTCCAGATACGATCCGGGCCCAGCGCCCATAACGCGTTTCGCCCTTATTAGTGGATTAGGGTTCTAATTCTCGCTCGTAGAAAAGCCTAATACATGCTCCGTAGTATAATTATTCGGCTCTTTACATGTCCCCCAATCTATTGCGATCCACTTGTTTCCACAGACTTCGACGTTCTGAACACTCATATATTAATATTCAGCCTTTCCCATAAACATCCAACACAGACGTATCCTTCATCTTGCTCTAATCCAAGCAATTCCCCTGAATCAGCTACTACACATCCGCCATGTCTATCACCCTAGAACTCCCGTCTAGCTATGGGTAAGCTGCACCCGGCCTCTTCTTGTGATATAAGTCTTTTCGACTTACAATTCTCACCACAGCTACGTCCTCCTTGCCGCCACGGCATCCTTCTTTGTCAACACCTACCATAGCATCACCACCGGCAAGGCCCGCAAAGCAGCTAGCGTGGCCTACCCGATAGCCTATGCCACTACTGAGGAGGCTTCCAAGGACCCGGCGGTGTATAAATTCAACTGCGGTAAGTCTCGACAGGCTCAATTTTTTTTGTAGTCTTTCATGTGTTACTCCTCCGCATTCTCAGTGCCATGCTTCTGCTCTTAGCGACTAACTGGCCCAAAGCCCAGAAGGCGCATGCCAACTATGCTGAGAACCAACCGTCGTTCCTCGGAGCTCTTCTCATTGGCGGACTCCGCTTTCCCCTTGCGAGTGCTGCCCTTGGTGCTGGCTGGGTCGTCTCTCGCGTGCTGTACTGCCGCGGCTATGTCAACTCTGGTCCTAAGGGTCGCCTGGTGTAAGTTTTCTCTGATATTCGAAACCCCTCTACAGGCTTCTCGCTGCCGATAGCAATTCCTTACAAAATCACAGGGGTGGTGGAGCAACCATTTTTGACGTTCTTCTAAAGTTGGTGGCGCTGTATTCGTCCATTAGCTTCATTCTTGAGAATTAGATGGCAAGTGGATGTAATCAAGCGTCTAGGCTCACCCAGAGGCTTTGATAAGAAAATTATCGCATTTCGCACAGCAGATTTAAAAAGAACACGAGTACGATAGAGTGCAAAATGGCCTGTCATGTGACTTTGTTTTGATGTGGCTGGTGATATCAGCCACAAGCACGGACTCCATAGCTTTAGAATGTAGTCCCCGCCACAGCTCTTCGCACCGACGAACCTGTCCTCTTTTTTCTCGCTCTTTTAGAGGGGCAGAGCCACACAGCCGAAGACGAGCTTGCTGGAACCTGTCCTTACCCTCAACCCTTCTCCCCCTAGCCTACGTGCTTGGCAAGAGACCAAATTGGCCTCAAAAAGGCACTCTCTACCACTTCTCATTTGTTCGCCAATATCACGAGACACGTGTCCCCTGCTGCACCTGTGCACTGCTTTTTTGCTATTGTCTCTCTTTTTCTTTCTTTTCTTTTTGTTCTTTTTGCTTTACGACCCGATATATTTTCCAGCCTTCTCCTCCCACTCGGAGCGGAAACGTCATCAGTAGCGAAGCCTCCGATCATCGCAGCAGGAGAGAAAGAGCATCGACTGTGTCTGTGCTGTGTCAAGCTGTCAACATGGACTACGAGATGATGAAAGAGCAGTGGAGCGAGGTAGAGGATCGTGATGGCGTCCGTCTGAGCTGGAACGTTTTTCCTAGCACCCGGATGGTGAGTTGAACCATGGGAGCTTGTTTTCCTTCACCGACTCCTTTCCACTTGGCAGACGCAGGGCGACAAGGCTGCCGTATTATCCAGCTGCGTTCCCGGCTGTGCCCCCACACGCAGCGCAGTAGCTGATAACCCATTTGCCCACAGGAAGCATCGCGCCTCGTCGTTCCCATCGGCGCCCTATACACCCCGTTGAAGGAAAAGCCTGAGACTCCCCTACTGCAATTCGAACCGGTAACATGCAAGCAGCCCTGCCGCTCTGTCCTCAACCCGTTCTGGTGAGTCTGTCTTTGGGGCGAGCAACGCGAGAGCTGCAGACTTTACTGGGAAAAATTGGCGACCGGTGACCGGACCGACTGCTAACTGCCCAAAATAGCCAAGTAGACACCCGTGCTCGCCTATGGGTGTGCCCGTTCTGTCTGTCGCGCAACCCGCTTCCGCCGCATTACAAGGACATCACTGCGAACGCCATCCCGCCCGAGCTCCACCCGTCCAACACCACGATCGAATACCGGCTGTCGCGCCCGGCCCAGAACCCACCCATCTTCTTCTATGTCGTGGATACCTGCCAGGAGGATGACAGCCTGGCTGCTCTCAAGGAGTCTCTCATCATGAGCCTGAGCCTTCTACCTGAGAACGCTCTCGTGGGTCTGATTACCTTTGGCACCATGGTCAGTATTTTCTCTCAGCCTTAAACTTGCCTGCTCGTCCCTCCTCCAGAGCCTCTCCGACTTGGGCTTTGTTGGCTAACTCTTCATTCCAGACCCAAGTCCACGAGATTGGCTATACCGAATGCGCAAAGTCCTATGTGTTTCGCGGCAGCAAGGAGTACAACCCTAAGCAGGTCCAGGAGATGTTGGGTCTCTCGCAGTCTCTAGCTCGCCCCGGCATGCAGCCCGGCCGGCCGAACGCCCCTCTGGGGCCTGCTGCGCGCTTTTTGCTCCCCGTTCAGCAAGGAGAGTTTCAGCTCACCAAGGCGCTCGAGCAGCTGCAAAAAGACCCCTGGCCGGTTGCCAATGACCGCCGTAGCCTTCGCTGCTCCGGCGTGGCCCTGAGCGTTGCCGTCAGCCTGCTTGAATCCTCCTTTCAGAACTCGGGTGGTCGCATCATGCTGTTCACTGGCGGCCCTGCGACTGAGGGTCCGGGCATGGTTGTTGGGCCCGAGCTGAGAGAGCCCATCCGATCACACCACGACATCGACCGGGACAACGCCAAATACTATAAGAAAGCTCTTAAGGTATGGCCGCATGTTCCTGCCACTCTGATGATACCCGCCTCCCTTCCACAAGTTTCGAAGCTGACATGAAGTGCTTTGCGCTCTTTTAGTTCTACGATAATCTTGCAAAGAGAACGGCTCACAACGGCCACATTATCGACATATTTGCCGGTTGTCTAGATCAAGTCGGCCTGCTGGAGATGAAGGGCCTGTGCAATTCGACTGGCGGCCACATGATATTGACGGACAGCTTTACGTCATCCATGTTCAAGCAGTCGTTCGTGCGCGTGTTTGAGAAAGATGGGGACGACAACCTGCTGATGGGATTCAATGCCGTCCTAGAAGTTTTGACAACAAAGGAGCTGAAGGTGACCGGTCTCATCGGCCACGCCGTCTCTCTTAACAAAAAGTCGACGTCCGTCGGTGAGACTGAAATCGGTGTCGGAAACACTTGCGCTTGGAAAATGTGCGGCATTGATCCGAGCGCCAGTTACGGAATCTACTTTGAGATAGCTCAAGGCAATCCGTCCCAGATTCAGCAAACACCACAAAGAGGCATGATGCAGTTCTTGACATACTACCAGCACTCATCCGGCCAGTTTCACCTCCGTGTGACCACCATTTCTCGGAATCTCAGCGGTCCTGCCGGCGACCCGACCCTCGCTCACTCATTCGACCAGGAGGCGGCAGCGGTGCTCATGTCTCGCATCGCTGTCTTCAAGGCTGATGTAGATGACGGACCAGATGTTTTGCGCTGGGTGGACCGCATGCTGATCCGACTCTGCTCGCGGTTTGCTGACTACAGAAAAGACGATCCATCATCGTTCCGTTTGGAAAAGAACTTTACCCTCTACCCGCAGTTCATGTTCCACCTGCGGAGAAGCCAGTTCCTCCAGGTGTTCAACAACTCTCCTGATGAAACAGCCTTCTACCGGCACGTGCTGAACCACGAGGACGTGAGCAATTCGCTTGTCATGATTCAACCGACGCTTGACTCATACACCTTTGATCAGGACGGCGGCCAGCCAGTTCTCCTGGACTCGACCTCCATCCAGCCCACCCATATCCTTCTCCTCGATACCTTCTTCCACATTCTTATTTTCCATGGCGAGACCATTGCGCAGTGGAGAAAGGCGGGCTATCAGAGCCAGGAGGGATACGAAAACTTTGCAGCGCTACTCGAGCAGCCAAAGGAAGATGCAAGAGTATGTTGCCTCGTCCACTCTTCAACTTTAGTATACACGCATGCGCACAGACTGCTTTGTGGTTCTTTCTGACAATTGCATATAGGATCTGATCACAGACCGCTTTCCGCTGCCTCGGTTCATTGTCTGCGACGCTGGCGGATCTCAGGCTCGTTTCTTGCTGTCTAAGCTGAACCCATCTACAACACATACCTCAGGTGCCTATAGCAGCATCGGCGCCCAGTCTGCGCAGACGATTTTCACGGACGACGTGTCTTTACAGACGTTTATGGACCATTTGATGAAGTAGGTTTACTCAGATTCCAGCTTGGTGACGTCGTACTAATAAATCAACAGGTTGGCTGTTAGTGGCACGAATTAAGAAGTGGTAGCTGTACACATAGCCTTCCATTTTAAAGTGAAGACGGAGGCAGGTTGGCTAGTAGTAGTTTAGCACGAAAATTATGCTAGAGAATTGATTTTCTATCTGCGCCTTCGTCCCGCTTCTTTTGCTTTGCCTTCAGTAAGGTGTTCTCTTGATGGCCCGTTGTCAACTAGCGTTGTTACTAATAGTCACATGACAGATCATGATGTGGCTAGTCGCTGTGGCTGCTGGCGCGACAAAATTTGTTATTTGCTAACGCAACCCCACTCAGCCCTGAGTCCGCACAAACTTTTTTTTTCTGTCTGCAATTGCTCCATCAATCGCGGCATCATTTTCTTACGGCATTTTTTTCTCATCCTTTCACGACCAACCACTTTCCCACAGAACTATTACGATTGTCATCACCAGACAGCCGTCAAGATGCGTACGTTGCTTCCCAGTCGCATTTCAGGCTCACCTTGTTTTTTATTGTGCTTTTTTACTGACTGCTCTCCTCGAATTCAGCGCCGAAGATCGACCCCAATGAGATTAAGGTCATGTATGTTCGCACCTGCCCATATCACCATCGGACGCCGAGCCTTTCGCATTCAGGAGATATCTGGCGAATACCTCTGCTGCTACGGAACGAAGCCTTTCTTTCTGCAGGACTTTTGCTAACGAAAAAAATAGCCACCTGAGAGCGACGGGCGGTGAAGTCGGTGCTTCGTCGGCTCTGGCTCCCAAGATCGGTCCTCTAGGTCTGTCACCCAAGAAGGTCGGCGAAGATATCGCCAAAGCGACTGGTGACTGGGTACGTGAAGCTCAATGACGGCGGGAGGCGCAGGGAGGTCGGGAAGTTCTGGCTACGAAGGGACTCGCTAGATCGTGTTGGCTAACAAAATGCGTGCAGAAAGGTCTCCGCGTGACGGTCAAGCTCACGATCCAGAACCGGCAAGCCGCTGTGTCCGTTGTGCCGTCGGCATCATCGCTCATTATCCGGGCGCTGAAGGAGCCCCCACGGGACCGGAAGAAGGAGAAGAACATCAAGCACAACAAGTCGATTCCGTTTGACGAGATTGTCGAGATTGCACGGACAATGCGGTTCAAGTCGTTCGCCAAGGAGCTCGAGGGTACCGTCAAGGAGATCCTGGGAACCGCCAACAGCGTCGGCTGCCAGGTCGATGGCAAGTCCCCACAGGCTATCATCGAGGCCATTGAGGCCGGCGAGATTGATGGTACGTATTCTTCGTCCTATTGCCTGCCTACACATTTTCGTTGTCGTCCATCTCGACAACGAAACCAGACACATACGCACACGAGAGCTAACACAAAGCCAGTTCCGGAGGAGTAAATTGTGAATATGGACGAATGGCGGACGTGTATGGGTTCTTGGCATTATGATCCAGGAGTTTAGGTCTTTTTTCTTTTATTTTTGCTCTCTTTCTCGCTTCGTTTTTTACAACAACGAAAAAAGAACGCTCCAGGCTAAAGAAAAAGCCCTGGGCGTGCGCGATCACGCATTACAGCAGAGAGACGACAGAAAACAAAAGAGGGAAGCAAGCAAAGGAGAAAAGAAAAAAAGTTTTAACGCAGGTTCTTAACGCTTTCCAGTGTGTTGATATCACCCTCGCAAGCTCTCCACCTGAATTTCCGACTTTCCCAATTCCGATGTTGGTGCCAGGACAGGAAAGCAACTTACGGACGTGGCCATGACCATGAGGCAATGCTGCCACGAGTTCTTGACCTATTATTGCGTCCCATGTCCTCTCAGAATAGAATTCTTCTCCTTTCCACAAAATTTTCAACCCCCATCCCCTTTTCCCTCCCCTTCACCTGGCCTACACTCTGAGTATACCGCGCTTCCATGGTGTGTCTCAATTTTGGTGCCTAGGAAGATTGAACTTCAAACTAGACCTATTACTCACCGCAGCTTTCCATGTTATTTTCCCATGAAAGTTGAGGTCCATCTTACAGGTTGACATCAATACGCGTCTTTTTTCAGCCAGTCTCCATGGCTTTCGAACCCTTCCGCTATACAGACAGGCCAACGTAATCTGTAGTGTAGTACCTGCTCAGAGGGGCTAGCTGCGATATACCAAGCTGCAGGGCAACGCTCGAATATGGTGATTATCCAGTTATTGCTTCGTATTGTCTTTTCAAGGCTGTTCGTCGGCCGAAAACCGTTGCTATTCAAAGTCAGGGGTAGGATGGCATCTTCAGAGACTTCCTTTTTCTTCTTCTGACAATTTATAATCATGCATATAAATGATTCCTATAAACCAAGTAATGGTTTTAGTCAACATAGCCTTATCAGAGAGAGCGTAAACGTAGTAGTCTACTTGTCTACCTCCAAACAGACTACAGTTTTCTTCTATACTCGTGCTCCTTCTACGTATGTTGACAGCATCGGCTTGGGTTTTAACCCGACCGTGTCGATGATACTGCTCTGAATTGTAATGTCGTATAAATAGAAAGGCAAAATTTGAAGTTAGGGCATTTTACATATACCCGCTGAATTTGCCCATGGCGGCCAGGTCTCTCCAGCTTCTTACCGCTCTCCCTTTTTATCCCTGTTTTAAGTATGGGGCACGTAGGAGATGCGAAACAAGAAGCTCCTACTGATCTGTTATCTTGACCAATCCTGGAAGCCAGCCTGTCAATTCAAAGGTTCAGGTCGGCGATTAGGCGTCTGAGCCTGATTAGTTGTCATTCACCTCCTATCAAGCATCTCGCTCTACCACAAGACAGCATCGTATCACACGTGTGGCCACGGCATCTTTTCGACCCTTCCGGCTGTATCATATGCGTCTTATAGAAGATTGATGCAGACGCTTCGCTGACCTCGCTGCTTGCGGCCCCTCCTGAAATGTGACGGCTTGTCATTGGGGGTTGAGACACTGCCTGTTCAGCCAAATGCAGTATGCGATGCGATTTGTGACCGTGTACGCTTTGACAAGGACACCCTCCAAAGTATCTTACTATTACACATGTACGTATCTTACAAGATTGCAAAAGGCGGCGAGGGCAAGCATACTCTTGAGAGAAATATGGAAAAGCAAGCCAGTGATTTGGCGAGCCCCCCTCTGGTGATGGTGGGCTATGCACAAGGTTGTGATAACCCGATTGCCGTACCGTTTTATTGCGCGGGTCTGACCTTCGCCGCCCGTTTGCACTCGCGTTGGCGACATATGCAGCAGATCGATCTATATTCGCATTGAATATACAATGGCTCGACCAGCTTCGTTCCACCGCTTACGAAGGGACGTTGTACTGTCCGGCATTGTCTCGCTAGCTAAACGGCACAGCCTTGCTTGTCTGCTAGAGACAAAAGAGCATCCCACCTTACAATGGCAAGATTATAGGCAGGGTGCCGTGTATATAAAAAAAACACCCCTGGCAGAAAAAAAAACCAAATACGACGAACTTCCCCGTTCATAGTACAGCCAGCATTTGACGCCGGACCCTAATAGTATCTTACAACTCCCCACCAGATCTGAGAACAGACTCGGAACAGGATAACATCTAAATGGCTGAAGGTGAGCGGGGGAAGTGAGAATACCTCACTTATTTGGCTGCCTCGCCTCTTTGTCTTTAACTTGTGCTAACAGGACAGCTTCAGACAAGAATTTGCAGGGGTAATTGAAATGCTCGTGGCATGGAGTATGATCGGTGGCGGCAACTGTTAAGCGATCAAAAGTGGTTACGAGTAGAAAAGCTCTAGGAGGGATGCACATTATAAAATAGCTAACACGCTATACTGCTTTCAAAACTTCGGTGC
>JRUC01000502.1:0-18270 GCA_000806385.1 Leptographium procerum
CCCACACCCCCCCCCCCATTCATCCCGGCGCATCCCCGTTGGCAGAAAATACTGGTGCAGTCTACCGCGGAAAACACAGCAGAATAGCGCTTGCTATTGAGGGGGGGCGTCTCTGAAGCCAAAGCCCTTTATCCCTCTCGTCATCAGTTCTAATCGCTCTCGCCCTCGCTCTTCCGCAAATACGCGTATACCCGTGTTGTCTGGGGCCTTGCTCGTTTGGCGTCCTACATGGTTGCAGTACCATTGACGCCATTGCCACAACCCTCAAGTCGCTGAGTGTAAACAGAAGATACAAGTAAACGGCCTCGCTCGCGCCATGGCCCCTCTCAGTAAGCCGAGACTTTCCTTTTCGCATATTACCTCCAAGCCTCGCCCATGCCATCTCCATCCTGTCCCAATTATACCCACCGGCCCGCATCGAGTCTTCCCCATCATCTCCCTCGTCCTTCTTCATCATCTCTACTTGAGACCCCCTCCTCCCCCCACCCGACCTACTCTGCAGTGGTACAGGCAACCGGCCGAGTTTGCATACGCGGAAAAGAGGCTGCGCCTGGCGGGGGAAGCACTGAATTCTGGGGAGATTGGATCTGGCCTGCCGCAGGAGGCATAGAGAGAGCACAGCATTGCATACATCATTCTCCCCTTTCATACGAACGCGAACACCATGGGACCCTACAAATTGCCGACGACTGGCAAAGCCCTAACTGACCTGACCGTTCTCCCAACAGTTAGCAAATCCAGAAAAGTAAGTCTCAGAACGATCGCGACAGGACTACTAGCTTAACGAAGAGAGGGCGCTCCAATTGTGAATGTGTAACCCTGGACTAACAACACATCTTTGTCTTCTGCAGCCTCGGTTCGAACTTCACCTCAAGGTCAGTACTCGTTGTGCGCAAAGCATCCAGCAGGCGACTATCCGCATTCTAACCTCCCCAGATCTACGACCTCAATAATATCCCCCTCTCCTCTGGCCATGCCTCCGCCAAGTGGCACCTTCCCTACAGCATCCACAGCGAGCACCGCGGCCGAACGTCCAAGCATGCTGTTGCAAATCACCGCGTCGAGTTCAACTACGCCAAGATCGTCCCATTGCGCCTCGTCATCGACAAGAACAACCGCCTCGGCGACTATCCCATCGAGTTCGAGATAACCCAAGAATTTAGCAACAACGGTGTTGGCCGTGACGAGAAGATTGTTCTTGGCAAGATCACACTGAACTTGGCCGAATACGTTGCCGAGAGCGAGGCTATACTGCGAGAGACGCGACCCCTTTCGTCCTCGAGCGATGCAGCACACTGGGATTATGGCGCTCAAGAAAGCCGCCACACCCGGCAACGCAGCTCTCTGAGCGGAAAGGCCACGATCAGCAGCTTTGGCACTGGCCTTGGCGTATTTGACAGCGGCGATGGCGGTGAATCTATGCTCTCGACATCGCCGTCCGCTGCGTCTGGGCCGCCGCCATCTGCCGGATCGTCCGCGTCCACTGGTGCGGCACTGGTCGAAGAAGGCGTGACTCGACGTTATCTCATGCAGGAGAGCAAAATCAATGGCACCCTGAAAATTAGCGTGCTCATGGTTCAGGTGGACGGTGACCGCGGCTTTATCGCTCCGCAACTGAAATCTGCCCCCGTCTTTGGCGGTATTGCCGGCATTATGGCGAGTGGTGAAGTTCTGGGAGGCGGCGTCGTGAGCCTGCGCGATGAGTCCGATGAAGCTTCGTATATAGGAGGCGCGAGATCAATGTCGTCACGTGCGACTGCAAGCGGTCGTGACACCTCCGAAGTCCAAGACGTGTATCGACGTGCGCTGGCCGCATCGTGGGCTTGTGAGCAGGGCGAGCTGCCCGCGGACGAATGCATCGAGGACATTTTCAATGGTGGCGACGGTTTCCGGCGCTCAGGCAACTCGCCCGATTCATTTTCTCCAGCCGGAGCCACGCCGGGTCAGATGCTTCCGTCGAACACCTCGCTGCACTCCGTGACAGAGGATCAGGACAAGGACAGCGAGGAGGGCAGTGGCTCGTCCGATAGAAAAAAGGGATATCGCTTTATCCCCAAGCTGCCTCTACGGCGCAAGACGGCCCCGGCAAACTCGACCTCGGCGCAGAAGACGTTGCGCAAGGCAAACAGCAGCAATGCGCTGAGGAAGAAGCTTCGCGTGGGTGTCCTGTTTGACAATAGCGGCAACAACACCAGCAGCGGAGAAGACGGCGGTACTACGAGCAGTGGGAGCGCTGACAGGCCCAGCACGGCAATGACGTACAGCCCCCACGGCGACGACGATGACGGATTCGAGGCGAACGCTACGCTACGGCCGTATGACCTCCGAGAGGCTCGCATGCAGCAGGCAGCCTCATCGGACCCGCAATTTACAGCAGCGCGGCAGCACGAGCGCGAAGACAGCGTTCTGAGCGACCGGACAATACGGGGCCCTGGCGGCACATTTGGCTTTGACGTTCCCAGGTCTGCCCGGAGCAGCCCCGGACCGGCGGGCCTGGTCTCCTCCACGCCTGTGCGGGATGATAGTTACGCAAGTCTGGCGTTAGCAGCAGCAAAGAACAACACGAGGAGCCAAGCGACACTCCGTGCGGTACCGATCGGAACAGCACAGAAATCATCCGGTCGGAACGGAGGCAGTGGGAGCAACAGTGGGGCCGGGAGCGGCAGTGGCAGTGGCATCGATGAAGACAGGAAGCGCAACCCCAGATCAGTGGATGTGGACGAGAATGACGTGCGCGAGAATTTTGTGGCATGGTCGCTATCAAGCTCCGTAGCGGCGTCTTAAGTGGACCAACCTGCCGAGGGCTTAGATGGATGAGCCGCCTGCCAACACTTGTAATAGATGCTGCCCTCTACTATGGGAAAACAGTAATGACTTGACGATACGATTAGACATAAAAATTGCAAAATTATTAATCGGCCCCAGAAACGAAGTTGTGGAGGGTTGAATTCGCCTCTTGCAGCCCCATAAAAATACCATCCCGCTATTCTAGGCTACTGTAGAATGCCATACTTTCCCCAAGCAATTGCAAACCGAAAAACTGGTGCTGGCCGTCTAGGACACGACGAAACAATACTGAGCAATTGGTAACCCCTCATGGCCTTCCAAAATTATGTGTTTTAGCGCTGTAGAATTCCCGACTTATAAGCGGCGGCAACAAGAAGTTATAAGCCACGAACACCGCAAAATGTCGGCAGCCTCGGTCTCCGTAAACACGATTTATGAATTCCTGAGTATATATTTTATACATTTATAAATAAGTAGGGCAAAAAGATTTCTACAGTGTGAAACTCCGGTACTTCAGAAGGCATCTAGCCTAAGAAATGCTTTCCCCACAGGTCTTGTGATGCGAGCAG
This sequence comes from Leptographium procerum, assembly GCA_000806385.1. Classification (NCBI taxonomy): domain Eukaryota; kingdom Fungi; phylum Ascomycota; class Sordariomycetes; order Ophiostomatales; family Ophiostomataceae; genus Leptographium; species Leptographium procerum. The sequence continues at coordinate 3,357 of JRUC01000502.1, forward strand.
TCGCCTTCTATTAGAAGTGTAAAATAAATGGGTATCGTGGGGATATTGAATGGCTAATCGCTGTTCAAACAGATTGGCAAGTCGTACTGCCAATGTGCATCCAATGGAACATCGCATTCTTCTCTATCGCGCTGTTACGTGACACTCGAAATGTTCCGGCCATTCCCGCAATTTGACTGCGTCCTTTTTGGATTGGTATTGTTCCGACTTGCTTTTATTATGCTGCTCTGTTCGTCGTCTCGTCAGGTCTGGCAAGGCCAGCACGCTTATTTCGACTTGCGAAGGGGACTAAGAAGATCAGTCAGTAAGCTATTGTGGGGGGAGGCACGTAGGGGAAAAAAAAAGATGCACACACCCGCAACCAGACGGCGTAGTGACGCCGAAAAAGCAGTCGTTGGAGGCCTTTTCCACGACCTGATCGGAGAAGATGGGCGTAATCACGACACCGGCCGAGACGGTAGACACCACAGCGGCGACGAGGGCGAGCAAGGAGAACTGCATTTTGAATTGATAAGAGAAGGGAAGATATCGACGGAGGCGGACAAATTATTGTATAAGTCGTAAATTGTTCGAGTCGTATTGTTGAGAAAAATTGATTCAGGCCAGCTGCTGGGAGAAGAGGGGAAAAGCAGCTACAATCTGTGCTAAAGATGGGAAATGATTAGGTTTAATGGCGGGAGAGCAAGACAATCAGTAACCAACAGAGAAGAAGGAGAAGAAAAAGAGCGGGAGCCCCCTTTTTTTTTTTTTGAAGCGTCCTGCTACAACAGACGTCTGAGCTCCAAAGTTGTCTTGGGCCTCATTGGCGCCGCGACGATGCCACCTTCGCTATGAACATCAATATTGCAGCAGACGTACTCGTACGACTCGTCGCAGATTGGTGGAGCTCTGTTTCTATTTTGGTGCAGCACTGTTTCAAATTGTTCCAGTTTTGGCGCCGCTCGGACCTTGGGGGCCCAAAAAAGGGGGTCGTCTTGAAAAGGGGGAGGCTCGACGATGTCATACGCCGTAGATAAGATTATCTTTTAAAAAAAAATTACCCTGTCCTTAGACTGGGACAAAAAATATGATGAGAGTGGGACTTGAACCCACGCGGATTGCTCCATAGGAACCTTAATCCTACGCCATAACCAACTCGGCCATCTCACCTCTTGATTGGTTGTTGGAAAAATGTTCCACACTCGCATTTTTCATTGGCGATCTTTTCGACGACCGCCCATCACGCGGTAGGCTCAACCAAAAATATCGAAGGTGAAATTCATTGGACCTAACGCGACGCGCTCTTGAATAATAACTTTAGCCAAGCACTCATCATAGTATTCTAGAATCAATGCCACAAGAGTGCAACTTCTGATTGGCCTGGCTGCTCTTAGTCCTAGAGAATGCAGCACATCTCTGCACTCGTACACGTTTGCTCTTCCTCCACAAGGTACAGGGCCGTAGTCATATCCACGCTGCGGTAGGACGATCTGGAAGAGACAGAAGTTTTTGTCTGAGGTGAGCTGCTCGACTTCTCTCTCACAGTGGCCAGCATATCAGCAAGCTGTCCGTCCATGTCCAGGCCTGGGCGGTATATGGCCAACAGACCACGAATCTGTTCGCACCTGACCACTTCGTCGGGTGAAAGAGCTGCGTAGGCGGCTACCAAGCACAGCGGCATGCAGCTCGAGCCGAGGGGCCGATACTGGATAGCACCCCCAGCGAGCGTGATGATGCTGTCGATAGATTCGAGAGCAAGGGCCGGAAGACCGACCAAATTGTGGCCAGGGGTGGCCTGGAGTACCCCGTTGAGACGTAGGGCCAGCAGGTCCAGCATGCCGAGTCCTGTCTGCCATCGGACTTGCATACGGCGTGCCGAGATCGGAAGCGGCGAGGCCCACACGCCATCTGGTGAGAGCACAGCCGGGATAGAGTCGAGCAGGGCAGCCAGCTTGGAGCGGTCGGCCAGCACACATGCATACGTATCCACCAGCTCGCGGAGGTGTGCCCGCGGCGCACGTATCAGTGTCACTGCGCGAGCCAGGCGGCGGTTCGAGAGGGAGTCGATGCAGAGCGGCTCGTCCACAGCACTGCGAGGCCCAAAGGTCTCAGGCAGACCCCACAGGTCAGGGTCCAGGCGGATCCGGGGGTTGATGTAGCTCTCCATGATCTGCGAAGACGGTTAGTCTGTGTATTGCAGAAGCTGCGCAAGGCAGGAAGATAAAAAGGCTCAAGCATGTAAAACGATTATGAAAAAATGTCGATCAAGTACAGAGGTGAGAAGAAAACTCACGACCAAAAACAACAGCGTAGTTATAATTTTGCGCTCAAAACTGTCAGCCGTCCAGTTGCGGCCCTTGACCGAGTGCAGGATGCTGGCCACGGCCTCGCCGTGGCTCGGGAACAGTTCGTCCTCGTTCTGCATCCAGCCCTGGCAGACAACGATGAGGTAGAGTGCGCAAAGCGTATTGGCCGTGTCAGTCGAAGCTGCGCCGGCGCCGATGCCGAAACGCAGTGCCTGCAGCGCATGGCCGTACGCGTGCAGCATTGGCTCCGTTGGCCGTGCAGTCCACCCAGCGTGCACGAGAGGCAACGACACGGCCATGGCGTTGGCGGCGGCGTCGAGGACGGCGCTGCTGCCGTAGCGCCGCGGCAGGTCGCGCACAAAGTCACCATAGACGGTCAGGTCGAAGCGAGGGTCGAGCACCTCGAGGGCGGCGACCAGCTGACCGGTAACATGAGTTTTTGCAGTGCTGGACGGTGGTAAGGCCAAGGTCAGCTGCGTGGCGGTCGAGCGCATAGCCAACGCGGCTTTGTCATCAGTCGACACGCGTCGGCGCTGCAAGGGAGCCGATCTGGGCGGCCCGGACGATCCAGACAATCCAGACAATCCAGACTGCCCTGGCTGCCCTGGCTGCCCTGACGGCCCTGACGGCTCCAACGACCCAGAAAGTCCCTTTCCGGCCACAGTGAGATTCTGGAATTTGTAGCGCCGTATGCCTACGCCCTTGCAGGATATGCCTAGCCGAGCACAGCGCGAGCAGGCCGGCTGTCCCTCGTCGCACTGTTTCTCCCAATGTGTCAGCAAGCGTCGAGAGGGGGAGGGGATTAGTGCACAGCGCTCAAACCTTGCCTTTTTCTTCTGCCGGCGGCAGGTATTACAGCCGCGGCTCTTCGGGACCCCAGGCATGGTTCACAGATGTAGCGCTGCGATTCTCCTAATCCGTACGGAATGCCGCGCTGTGCGGAGACATTGGAAGGTGGCATGGCTGACCGAGACAAGAAAGAAGGGTCACGCTGTATTTTCATTTGCGCCTTTTAAAGGAGACCTTGACCTTATCGCCAAGAAATGGGTTACGAGAAAACGAACGCAGGAAGTCACCGCCACAAACGTGGCACAGCCTTCCTGGTCGGGCCTTCCATTCCTGGCAACTACGTCAGATTGGATAGCAGGTCATCGAGCGGCGCATGTGGCCTGTTTGGGACTAGCGCTGAAGAGTGCAAATAAGCTCGCTAGATAGCTCCGCCTCTCGTCTTGGCTCCACTGCCTCTCAATCCTTCGTTCGCAATGTGCTCGTGCCCGTACTCACGAACACTCGTATGCAGCATTGTTCGCCTGGGCGGGCTCAGCCCTAACCGCTGTGTGGCCAGGCACATACAAAGCGGCACAGAGAGCGCTGCATCGAGCCTAAAGCAGCATAGCTTGCTGGCCAAAAGATCGACATCATCAGCTGCTGTGATTCTGCTGTGTCGGCCTTTGGCGGTCTTGTCGTTCTCGAGTACAACAGAGCCGGGAGCAACTCCTGAGCTCTGAGCAGATGGCCTGCATATTACCTTGCGTGAGAAAACGTGTATATAAGGGTCTGTCCACGACGAACGGCTGAGTGAAAAGATGGCGAATGCATCGAAACAACATATCTCTCTGCCTCTCTCCAGCATTTCTTCTTCACTAGATATCAGACATCCACAATGAGACTCTCCGTCTGCTACACGCTCAGTCTCTTATGCGGAGCTCTGCCAGCAGCCCTTGGGGACTTTTCCCACAGCAGCTGGCCGCCGCCAAGAGACCTGACGAGCAGCTCTAGCCTTGTGGCTGCTGCGTTTGCCAACCTGAGCGACACGATCGGCCAGTACATCACTCTCGACTCTGAGGGCAGCGGCGCGCTACCGTCTGGTCTGTCTGGCCTGAACAACCTCACCTTCTCGCTCGGCGTCTTCTCGCTGGAGGATACCGAGGCGATCGACAAGCTGCAGCTGCACCACACAGGCCTAGAGATTTCGACAGCGCCCAACGGCACCAACAGCGTCGACGGCGACAGCATCTACCGCGTGGCCAGCGTGACCAAGGTGCTGACAGTGCTGGCCGGCCTAGTGCGTCTAGCCGAGGGCGACTGGGACCGGTCGCTGGCGGACGTGCTACCGGCACTGGGCGCAGGCAAGAGCGAGAGCACTACTACTAACACTACTACTACCACTACCACTACCACTACCACTACCACTACCACGGTGGCCTGGGAGGACGTGACACTGCGCAGCCTGGCAGCCCAGCTGGGCGGCGTGCCGCGCGACGGCTTCCCGAGCCTGGGCGAGCTCGGGCTGCTGCAGCTGCTGGGCACGGCCGACCCGCTGGCCATGGGCCTGCCGCCCCTCAGCGCCAGCGACCCGCTCGCGAATCCGCCCTGCGCGGCTGCCCTGCTGGCCCCCGGCTCTGACGGCACCTGTCCGGCCGGTCTGTACGTCGAGGGCACGGCCGGCCGGCCGCCCGCGTTCCAGCCGTGGACCACACCGGCCTACGCCAACAACGGCTTCACGCTCCTGGGCATCGCCCTGGCCAGCATCACGGGCACAAACTACTCGTCGCTGGTGCAGGACGGCGTCTTGACGCCGCTGGGCATGGCGTCCTCGGGCGTCGGCGTGCCGGCCCTGGCCTCGTGGCCGCGCAGCGTCATCGCCGGCACATCGCCGGACGAGTACTTTGACCTGCCCGGCGGCGTCTTCGAGGCATCGGGCGGCGCCTACGCTACGACGCACGACATGGCCCGTCTCGGACTCGGCATCCTCAACTCGACGCTGTTGCCACCCGCTCGAACGCGGCGCTGGCTCAAGCCCGTCTCGCACACGGCGCGGCTACAGTATGCCGTGGGCGCGCCGTGGGAGATTCACCGCTTCACGCTGCCGTCGAGCGGCAAGGTCACCGACCTGTACACCAAGACGGGCGACTCGGGCGCCTACACCGCCGTCCTCGTCCTGCTGCCCGACTACGGCCTCGGCATCAGCCTGCTGTCGGCCTCCAGCACGATGCAAGGCCGTGCTTCCGTCTTGGCCGCGCTGGCCGACGTCGCCGTCTACGAGCTCATCCCCGCCTTCGAAGCCCAGGCCGTCGTCGAGGCTGCCCACAACTACGCTGGCACCTACACAACGACAGAGACAGAAGCGGGCGCGGGCGCGGCTGCGGCATCGTCGCTCACGCTCGTCGTTAACGCCACCACAAGCCAGGGCCCCGGCCTCACTATTGCCAACTGGACCAGCAACGGCACTGACGTGCTGGCATCCCCGTTCGTCGACTATATCGGTCCGCTCCCCTGGCGACTCGTGCCCTCCATCGCCGATACCGCCCATGGCCGGCAGGCTTTTCGCCTCGTCACGCCAGCTGACCGTCCCAGCGCGCAACCGCCGGTGGGTACGGCCTTGTTCTCGGGCGCAGGGTTCATATCTGCCGACTGGGTATCCGCGGATGTGCTCACATATGGCGGCATCGGGGCTACGCTCTTAGTGTTCGACGTTGGCTATGACGGCTTGGCCTCATCTGTAAGCCCGGCAGCCTTCCGTACGACGCTGAAAAAGGTGTGGTAAGGCCTAGAATTAGTCTATACAGTTGTTTGCAACATCAAATTTCCTTGTTTGCTTTGTATTTCTGGTGTTGCAACACGGATAGATGGCTCTGAGTGGTTGCGCCATCTTTGTCCTGTGGAATACGAGACAAATGATTCGCTAGCATGCGCTTGTAAATATTTATAGTATACCACATCAATAGGTTACATATTGGTGGTCGATCGCCGCAATATAATTTCTCTTTCTGTCTCGACCAGTGGGCAATAGTATCGACAACAAAGCCCCATAGTTGGTGCCGCCAGAATTGTTTTGTCGTACTGCATCAGCAATAGACTCATTGGGGTAAGCGATAAAGGGAGAATGCCGATGAATCATTGGGAACCACTCGAGAAGCAAAAAACCTCTTTACATCAGAACTCCTGACCACACACGAATACTCCGAATGGTGGAGCCATTTAGACATGAGGACTCATAGTGGGGATAAAAGGTTAGTTTGCGGGTCTTCTCCACTGTAATTAGTAGGCACGTAATCCCGCAGTATTCGTAAGCACTCTAATTGTACCAACGACCTCTCTCCTTCGGTCCGCCAAGTCGGTCAAGGGTGGTAGCGAGAGAGCTAGGCTTTGCTATGTTCTATATAAACGTATATGCGTGTGTAGCTCCTCTACTTTGCGTCTACAGAGTAAGGAGACATCACTTAGTCGAGACGCTTACCATGTCTTTGGGCCCTTCCAACCTGCATTAGCCTATTACCGCCATAGACCTGACCAATGAAGTCATTAGCAGTTTATGCCGCCTAATGACTCGCTTCTTCAACTGCAGCTCTCCTAATCTATAGAATTGATATTCCGTCAGTGGAAAAGAGGAGGGGTCAAGAGTGGCAACTCGTCTTGCGCTTTGCCGTCGAGAAGACCCTCTTTTTTTCATCGGCTCACTCCCCTTTCCTAGATCCCAACAGCAAGTTTGTATTGACAGGATGTAGCGATGGATGGGGGGGTATGTGTGAAGAAAACAAGTGAAAAATCCGTCCACAAGAATGAAAATAAAACAAGTAGCTCAAGCAATATATGGCCCTTCCGGACGCTAGATTATACGGAGGCTGCTGCACTCTGTCTTGCTCTGTCCGTCGTTCTTGATGTTTTCAATTTTGCGTCTCGTTACTAGCTTTCCGTTCTCATTAATATAGTGCAACTGTGTGTGTACAAAATATAATATGACCTCGAGGCGCCAAACCATCTGTTTGCCAGGGCATTCTTTCTTGTTTGTCGAAAGCTACGCCCACGGCACACGCACAGAAACACCCCGGCCGTCAGGGAGAGTTTCGACTAGATCAAAGCTCGCTCCCTTCTGAACTCCTGTCGTTGAACTTGTAAATTCTTTTCTGTCGGGCTCAACAGTCACAACGTATTTGTATCTAATACGTTATGTAATGACCTCGTCCGATACTGCTGATTGACCACACCCCATCTCCAGCTGCTGACTCTAAAACATCGCTTCCGATGCTTCAACAGTCCTTCTCCCCTCTTTTGGCTCACTCCTCGCCTTTACAGGTTCTCCATCTCGCATTTATATTCTTGTTCCTCCTTCTCCTCCTTGTTCTTCTCCCCCCCCCCCGATTCTTCCATTCTTCATCTTCATCTTTCCTTCTTCAGACTATTTCCCAATCACAGCATCTATGCTTCCCAGCCAGAGCTTTGATCATTGTCCTAAGCCCGGCCTTTTACATCTAGACAATACTTGGACAGCATGTCATATACAGAATCAACCACGGACATGGCTAGTGAGGTGAATTCCAATGGCTTGTCGGCCAACGGATCCGAGGAACGGCAACACACAGAGAACTCGGCGGATGGCTTGTCCATCTCCTCAATAACAGTTGGCGAGGTCAACCACTTTCTGAGAAATATTTCTACTACCACAATCTATGAATTGCCCATACTTGGTAACTCCCCAACCGACAAAGTCTTCAATCAGGGCCTTTCCTGGCCCTTAAATATGGTCATCATGAATAGAGGACAATACTGGCCCACCTTTCCGACCACAGTGCAGCACACGCGGGACAAGATTCTGCGCATTGAAGAATATGTATGTATACAGCTATGATCTCGCTGTACTGCTTTCAACATCGTAACACAAGTCTAACAGAACTTCAGGCTCCAGAGGGTTACAACAACCCTGTATTCGGTAGAAGGAGAAGGCTGCAAATAAATCGCGGCGAGAACCTTGGTTCCAGATGTAAACAGCTCCCACAATTTACATGGCCAATTCCCAGACTAGCCTGCTAACATTTATGTTAGATGTAATTGAGGACTGTCTCGGTAGCGGGACGTACGGGAACGTCTACTGTGCCCGTGATCGGGCCACCCTGAAGCTTGTGGCCATCAAGGCCAATCGGTCCAGCGACTCAAATCGGGTTATCGCTCTGAGAGAGTTGCGCGTCTTGAATATGATTGCCCTCAACGACCCGGAAAGCAAGAACCGCTGCCTCCGCATGGTAGACTCGTTCAAATTCCGAGGCCATATCTGCATTGCCACGCCCTTGCATGGGATGAGTCTCATGGACTTTATGGAGGTCCAGACGGATCAGGGGTGCGACGACTTGGTGCCGCTCCCCCTCAGCCACATTCGCAGCATTACGCGCCAGCTTCTGAGCGCCGTTGCCTGTAAGTACACTCTAGTCTGACGGTGGGGAAAAGAAGAAAAAAACGCGGAGGGAAATTTCGATTGCTAACTCAGGCTACAGTTCTTCACCATATGCACATCATCCACGGAGACATCAAACTGGACAACATTGTTATCGGCGACTCCAACCACATCACAGTTCCATACGCCCGGGACATACCATCGATTTTGCACTCCGCACCTCGCAGAGGACCGGCTACGCGCAGTGTTCTCTGCACGCCCGATATCCGCCTGATTGACTTTGGTTGTGTCGTCTTCCCAGACGAGGACAGCAATCCTGGTCTGAGTACGGCCCAGCTGTACTTCCCACCCGAGGCAATTGTCGGTGACATGTGGTCGTACCCAGCTGACATCTGGAGCATCGGCTGCATAATGGTCGAGATGCTGACGGGCCAAGCCGCGTTCCACGCCGAGAATGACGTGCAGCGCATGGCTGTGATGGAGTCAATGCTGGGGCCCATCCCCACGGAGATGGCCGAAAGGTGGCAGCATGCGGTCTTGGAGGAGGACGAAGAATGGAATGAGAGCATTCGCTTCTTCCGGAACGGCATGCTCAACTTTCCAAACGACAGAGCGACACCTGAATCCTGTTCCTATGTCTATCGCATACAACCGCTGCAGGCCTACGGGTGCGCGCCAACATATTTCGCATGCCAGTATGTGGATCTGGTACGCCATCTGCTAAACTTCAATCAGCACGAGCGGCTTACCGCCCTTAATGCGCTCAGCCACCCCTGGTTCGACACCATCGTTGACCCAGACGATGGCACGAGAGCAGCAGAACGCCTGTGGCAGGGGAGGACCCTGCAGCAGGTTAGAGACGCCCAGCTCAGAATTGACCTTGTCAACCCACCGCAATAGCCGGAGCCAAAGCCGGAGTCGGAAGGCAGCAGTGCTTGGGAAATCCGACCTTCTAGTCTTTTTACTACGCAGACAGAGATTGTTCTGAGCTGCCTCCTTTCACTTGTTTTTGGTGCGTGGATGGATTATTAACGATTGGGGATGAAACGAATAGAGACGGCAATTGAGATACCCTTTTTGTTATCCAACTAACACAGCCTGGCCTTGTCCAGGTGTGTAGTCGTGTGTTACTTGCAATATTGTATTTGGTTCTTGGCACTGTTGAAACGACAAAGGGAAGAAATGAGTTCTTGACATCAAACACTAATAAAATGGAAGAAAAGCTTACAAAAGATAAAGGAAAAAAATAGAAAAGAACATCAGCGTAAACACATACACACACATGCAAAATGTGACGCTGCCTGGCATGGAGACCTATGGCCTTTTGTAAAATGGCATTTCCACGTCATGTCTAGACCACGCCGTATGAGGCAGTAGAACCTCGTCGTTACGGAAGTTCGTATGTGCCACTGTAGGACCACATGTGCGCTTGGTAAAAAGGTTGCTCAAGGAAGAGTGCATCGGCAATCACATACATTCCCAACACGAAAGATACACCGACATAGAAACACCTGAAAACAAAAAAAAACAAGAACCAGCATTAAGTACACCGTCTGACCACCCGTCCTTTCTACAAGCTGCCTCACAGCCCTTGTCGCCACGCCTGCACGCCCTCGTCGGCGTCGCTACGTGCACTGCCCTCTAGATATTCTGCAGGAGCTGCGTCTTCTTGCTCGTGTGCACCATCGCCGGCAGCCGGCACGCTTGATGCCTCGTCTTCTGCCGCTGTTGGCTCCGGTGACTTCCCGCTGGGATTGGTCACATCTTCAGCTGTGTCCTTTGCGTCCTTTGCTTCCTTTGTCTCTGATAGCTCTTTTGCTACCTCTGCCTCCTCTGTCTCTGCCCCTGCTGAGATCGATGACTCCGCGCCTGTGAACACATCTTTTTGCGGATCGACTGCAACGCGCTGCGGCGAGAAAGGACGTGCTCGACCGTAGCCCCGGCTGTAGGTACGGCCATTGCCGCTAGGCGACCGGGTCCGGGACGAAGATGATTTCGTTGCCGATGCTGCCGACGCTGCCACACTGTCAAGGCTCTGGTACTCGTGGCTCTCGACGGCCAGGCTGTCGGCGCGGCCTTTCCGGGTACGTGCTTGCGTGCTCGTATGCGAGTGTGTACGAGTGTGCGTGTGCGATTGCGTGTAAGCGTGAGCGTGAGCGTGAGCGTCAGCATCAGTCTGGCCTGGGCTGCTGTGTTTCTCATCTGTCGCGAGCTCTTGGCCTTGCCGCCTTGCCTCGTCTGCAGGGAAAATGTCATTGTCACGTGTCTGCGAGCGTGGCCTTGAGCGGCGTTCTGATATGGTCAGCGTGTCGTCGTTGTCATCCTCGTCGTTTCCGTGGCTATTGCGGACGCTGCGGATGATGCCATTCAAGTCGTCGTCGTCGTCATCAGAGTCTAGCCGGCTCGACACAGGGCCACTGCTCCCACCAAGCAGCAGCAGCTTAGGGCCCAGTCCTAAGCCGAGGTCTGTGCCGCCAGAGGCAGCAATGCCGGATGAGTTCGGGCCGACGCCACCGAGGCTACCGATACCGATGCCACCGAGGCCACCAAGGCCGCCGATGCCGCCGCCACCGCCGCCGCCACTTACGTCGTCATCGTCGTAGTAATCGTCATTGCGCGAGAACAGGTCGACGGCGCCGTCCAGGACGACATCGAGGCCGCCGCCGGGCCAGCCCTTGCGGGCGAGGCTGTCGAGGATGTCGAGCTCGGCGCGCACGAGGTTGCGGCTGGCCTGGCTGACGACGCCGCTCATGTCGCGGCTCTGGTCCAGCAGGGCGACGGCGTGGGTACCCTGGCGGGCGGTCAGGGCGTCGAGAGCGACGGTCATGGCCACAAGGTGACTGCGCATGCGGACGACGTCGCGCTGGCGCGGCTTGCGCAGCTTGACTCCTTCCTTCTCGAGCCGGCGGATGTCGCGGCTGGCCTCACGCATGCCGGCCGCGTAACTCTCCTGCTCTGCCTCCAAGTCGGCCCGGTAACGGTCTAGCTCGTGCACAATGGGCAGCTCAAACGACCGGTACACCGTCTCGGCCAGGATGCCCTGCTGGTTGGCCGCCAGGTAGTAGAGCCCCGACGTCGCCAGTAGCACGTCTGCCGTGCACGACGGTTCGCCCACGCCGCCGATGCCGCCGCCGATGCCACCGTCTCCATTTAGCAGGCCGCTGCCGTACATGCTGCCGCTGCCGCCGCCACCGCCGCCGCCACCAGTTGTTGATGAGCCGCCGCTGCCTGCGCTGTACGGCCCCGGCGGATACGGCTGCGTGCGGGCCTCCTTCAGCCGGGCACACGTCTCTAGGGCGGCGCCAAAATTGGATGCCGCCGTAGACAGCTGCCCCAGTGCTACCCGGTATGCCTTGGCACTCGAGGCCAGCGTCTCGTAGGCCAGGCGCGACCGCTCCGTGTCGTCGTGCGAGAAGGGAAACGGCCGCACCGTCGACGTGGTTGAGGCTGGCGGCGCCGGCGACTGCGCGCTGGGAAAGGAGCTGTACTGTATCGAGGAGGCATCGTCGTCACCACCGAACCGGGAGCTCGACAGCGTGCGGCGCGAGCGGGAGGACGCTGCCGGGCCGGCAATCGTTGATCGTGGAGAGAGGGACGAGCCAGGGGCAACCGAAGCAGCGTCCGACGACCTGGCTGCTGCCCCGCCATAGATGGCTCCGGCCACTGCCGAGGCGGCCATCACTGCTTTCGGAGATGTCGAAGAGAAGGAGGGAGAGGGGCGAGGTTAGGAAATAGGATTGGGCGGGGGAGAAAGACAAAAGAGGTTGGTTAGATAGATAGGAGCGGGAAGGCACAAAGTCCCAGCAGCCAGGAAGAACGTGTCCGCCTGGCTCTAATGGAATCTCCAGCGGCTCGCAAAAATACTGGCAGATTCTCATCAGCCCATGGGCATAGGTTGGGCGTGCTTCAGCGGGAGCAGTCTCACAGGTTGATAGCCCAAAGCCATGAAAACAAAAACATGGCAATCAATTGAACGGCCAAAGCGGCCAGAGATAAGATAGGCAGCTTGTCAACTGGGATAAGCAGTCTTGGGAGGCACGTGCGACATGAGGGCACGTGCAAAATGCCCAGCACGAATCCACGTGACATACGTGCGTGCAAGTGAAGGGAATTTGCAGGTTAGAGATACTCTGGTGCGAATGGGATAGAGGGTAACAAAAAGAAAAAGGGCATTTTCGTGCTTATCGATTCGTACATAGTATGCGACCTGGGACTTCATTCATGCACGTAGGAGCTCCTACATGTTAGGAGCAGGAGCTGCATGTGGCGTTCAGGAGCCTGCATTGCTTATTCAATTAGTGTGTGCTGCTTATTCAACCATATGTACGTTTCTTTGACCACAATCAAGAATTAAAAGTTGGCCAAGACAAAATCAAACAAGACAATTATCTCGTTTGCGCGCGTACGAGCGATGTTGGCGCTGACCGCCGTGTGCAGCACAAAACGGACGATGATATGCACCTTACCTCGTATGCAGCCGTTCTGTAGGTGCTGTTTTCGAAGCAAATTCGCCTACTGAGTAATAATAGCGCTGATCATCCCAGTTCTATTATTGGCAATGGACTACGCAGCTTGCAGGACGCCCATTGGCACGGCTACCCGAGGGCCAGGTGCAGCTCCAGACTGGCTGAAACCCTTGAGGGACGACACACATGGCTGTGCCCAATCATGCAGCTCATTCTCTCTGGCCAGCGCTTAGCCAAGAAGAGGGGTCCAGCCCAGCCGCCAAGGTCCCCTGTAAGAGATCTTACCATAGGCTGGAGGCTGAAATTTTGGGACTGTGCTTACCGCGGCTCTGGTGCCTCTGTTTTCCCTCTTGTCGAATCGGCGTTGAAGGACAAGGGGAAAGAGAGCGGGACGGAATGAGGGGACTGGACAGAGGGCTGTCGTCAGGCGGAAATACCTTTTTATTTTATTTTTAAAGCCCTGTTCTCTTTTCCTTTCCTCCTCATGACTTTCCTCACTCATTATTTCTTTACTTCTCCAAAGGCTATTCCTGCTAGCTTTTGTGCAAAATGCTTGACTGCACAGTTCCTCAGTTGTGCTGGCAGCCGAGCTCACTCTCTTGCCAACGGCTGTCAGCAAGTGGTACGGCACAACTCTGTGGCCAAACCGGCAGACGAACCAACTCTTCCTATTCTGGCCACAGCCGGGCGCTGCTGAAACACAGATTCGCTCACGGCCGGTCCGCGGCAAGGCTGTCGACCCTGTACGAACAGGAACTCCTCCAGGACGTCGAAGCTGCCAAGGACCTCGAGCTCGCCATGCCTTCAGCCCCGTCATGGACTCCTCAGTGGCCGCATGGCCTGACGAAAAACGGCACCACGTGTCCGTGCTGCCAGCCGGGCGTCATGGACCGCAAGAGCCGGTCACGGCGCCGGAAAGGTGGGCTCAATGCACTACGTGCTCGTGACCCTGCTCCCGGCGCATTGCTGACGGGGGCAAGCAAAGACACGAGGCAGCTGGACGCGCAATATGAGCGTCTTCGCGCGTTCTACCCGCGCCGCAGCCCGCCCCTGAGCCGCATCTCGCCACAGTCCCCCGAGCTCCAGCAACCGTCGAGTCTCCGTACGGTCCGGACGCACGCAGAGGATGCGCCTGCAGAAACAGACGACGGGGAACGGAAGGAACCAGAGCAGCAGCCAAGTAAGGAGGCCTCTGATGGAGGGGCAGACAAAAAGGGCGGCGGGTACGGGAGTGTGGATGGGCAAGGAGAAGGGGTCGGGCAAGCAAATGGGAGTCGTGGTAGCAGTGACCAAGACGGCGACAAGTGGCGAAAAGAAGACGACAGAAACATTGACAATAACGGTGAGAAAGGAAACAAGGACGAACAAGACGAGCAAAACGAGGACGAAGAGCAGCAAGAACAGGCCGATCCGGACGAGATGGACGAAGACGTGGTGAAGATAGAGCCCGGAGAGTTCTGCATCGGAGACGACAATGCCCTCTCAGCATTTCGGCAGTCGCTCTCAGAGTCTGGGTTTCCGCCGTGCGGGGGCGAGGGGGACACCATCGTGGTCAAGACCGGCCCTGATGATGACCGGGACATCGACACAGACATGTTTCTCCTCGACGGTGTAGAGGTCGAAGAGGACGAAGAGGTTGGCGACCACTTGCCACAAATGGCCTCCCCCGACGACGTCGATGACAGGCTCAGCCCGGCGACTTACAGCCAGGCGTCGGCGGTATCTCTGCAGCAGCAGCAGCAGCAGAATTCGCGCCCCCACTCTCGGCCAGGCCGCCGCCCTCGTTCCCGACCACCGGCGTCATCAGCAGTACCCCAGCCACGGCCGACTGTCGTGTCCTCAGGACTGGCTAACCGGAACGCACACCTCCGGAAGCAACCTCCGCTGTTGCAGCCTCGCCCACCACCACAGCAGCCACCGCAGCCACAGCAGCCACAGCAGCCACCGCAGCCACAGCAGCCACAGCAGCCACCGCAGCCACCGCAGCCACAGAA
>JRUC01000503.1:0-18238 GCA_000806385.1 Leptographium procerum
CCCCCCTCTCACATCTTGCTGCCCACTTCTCGCTTTGCAGCTCGTGCAGACGGTGAAACGAGCACGCAGGCCACGCCGCTCTCCTCCCTCTCTCATCTCTCCTCCCGCCGGACTGCGAGCATGTCTTCTCCAACGCCTTTGATACCTTTGATGCCTTCCGCCGGCATGGCTGACGGCATGGCCGACACGCCCGAAGCTCAGCAAGCTGTAGTTTCGCCGCCGCCGAAAAAACGGCCGGTCAAGCGAGTCGCTTTTGCCAAGAGCACAAAGAGCGGCAAGAGCAACAGCGGTCCGCTCTACATGCAGACATCTGGAAATGTCGTGATCGTGCGGCGGATCAAGAGAAAGAACGAATCGCCCACGAAGCAGTTCACCCGGTGGCTGGTCGACAACCAAACTGGTAAGGCCTAGCACCCCCGTTTTGCTGTTCTGCTGTTTTACTGTTTGTTAGACGTTAGACGTTGCTCGTTGTTGTCACTCTTCTTCTTGCTAACTAACCCGTTCTTGCAGGCCTGTCCTTCAATCTGCTCGCCCTCCTCTTCCTCACCCACATCTTCTTCCCCATGCTGCGCTCCCACACGACAAAGTTCTTCACACTCTCCTACTACAACCCATTGACTGGCCAGTACAACCTGGGCAAAGATGACTTCTACTTTGTCGTCTTTGGGGTCACCCTCCTGACTGGCCTGCGAGCTAGCTCCATGGAATACATCCTCGCTCCTTTCGCCAAGAGCCGCGGTCTGTCCAAGAGGAAGTCGATCACCCGCTTCAGCGAACAAGCATGGATGCTTCTCTACTATACCATCATGGTCCCGATGGGCTATGTAAGATGCCACCCCGCGCATAAAACAAGTCGCAAGACAAGTCTCCCCATGTGACTAGACTAACAGGCAGCCTTGTTCTAGTATCTATACCACAACTCTCCCTGCTTCATGAACATGGAACACATCTGGTCGGACTGGCCCAACCGTGAGATGGGTGGCCTGATGAAGTCTTACATCTTGACCCAGCTCGCCTTCTGGTTCCAACAGATTCTTGTTGTCAACATCGAGGAGCGTCGCAAGGACCATTGGCAGATGCTGACCCATCATTTTATCACGGTCTCGCTGATTCTGGCTTCGTACCGCTACCGCTTTACCCGTGTTGCCAACGTCATATTGGTCCTCATGGACGTCAGCGATTTCTTCCTTCCAGTACGCCCTTTTTCCTTCTTTTTCGTCTCTTTTTTATCCTCCGTTCCTTGATCGGTGCATGTCACTAACACAGAAATCAGCTGGCCAAATGCCTTAAGTATTTGGGCCACACCACTCTTTGCGATGTTTTCTTTGGCTGCTTCATGCTGAGCTGGTTCATCCCCCGCCACATCTTCTTCTCCATGGTGTGCTACTCTGTCTGGGCACAGAGCCAAGAAATCATGCCTTCGGGCTGCTTCAGAGGCGGCCCGGACGGCACAAGCGTCCTGGTCAGCGCAGATGATATCTCACCACTCACACCTACGATCGCGGCATTTACCCCATTCAGCATAGAGACAAGCAACAAGATTGCGTATATGTTCGAGGCTATATTCGATTCGGACGGCGCCATATGCTACACCACCGTGGTCAAATGGTGCTTCTTGTCGATGCTGCTCCTCCTGCAGACTCTGATCAGCGTCTGGTTCGTGATGATCGTCCAGGTCGCCATCCGCGTCGTGAAAGGCGCTGGTGCCGAGGACTCTCGCAGCGATGACGAGTCCGATGAGGTTGAAGAGGACGAGGAGGACGAAGAAGACGAGTTTGTGTACGAGGAGGCCCAAGCACTCGAAGAGGAGGTCGGCGTCGAGGAAATCGACTTCAAGGGCTGGGAGCGGCGATCTGGCCTCAAACGGCCGGCGTCCACCACGTCGGGTGTCAGCCTGCCTGGCCACAGCGACAGGAAGGAGCTTCTGGGGCGTATTGGGTGCGAGAAACAGGTAGACTAAAATGTCTACGTCTCGCT
This sequence comes from Leptographium procerum, assembly GCA_000806385.1. NCBI lineage: Eukaryota > Fungi > Ascomycota > Sordariomycetes > Ophiostomatales > Ophiostomataceae > Leptographium > Leptographium procerum. The sequence goes on from JRUC01000503.1 coordinate 1,978, forward strand.
GTTCTGTTGGGGCCCTTTGTGGCCGAGAGCCGGTGTTTATGACAAACAGGGATGAAAGAAAAATGGAAACAGCGAGGACGGAAAGATCTCTGGCCAAAATATGGGACGGGAATGAACGGGATATATACATTGTTTGTCTCGCTTTTGGGGGGGTTTGCTCTTTCTTCACATGCCCACGCTGCCAAATGTTTTGTTTTGTCTGTCGCCGAATTATGACTGCTTTTTTTGTTGGGTTTATTTGTTTAAATCGGCGGTGATAGAATACGCATCTCGTTGTAAAGCACAACAATCTTCACATGTTCCAAGAAGGTGTCACGTGCTCCCACACCAGGACCCAATGTTTAAGGGGTCATTGAAACCAAACTATTATTACCGCTAATGCTATGTGATAGGCGAAAGTCCTTATTTTCTTTCTTCACTTCTTCTGCTGTCAGGAATCACAAGGAAAAGACGAAAGTAATGATACCAGCTGGCTATCGAACAATAAGCTTAAACGAAGGTTTCAAGCTAGCTACACAGACCCGCAGCACTTTGTTACTGCGCGGATTTATTCGACCTGAGTACACACCAGATAGAAAGGAGGTAAGATACTTAAAATTGCACAACATCGTAATCGAAAATTTGTTTACAGTATAAACTCGACGTTTTGTTATGATTTTATTTACACGGCTCTACTTATTTCACAGAATTCTCATGTATCCTCGGAATAATACAGGCATCGATGAACGTAGCATCCCTCCGATTGATGCTTTGATGAAGAAGTTTTACAAGAATACCTTCACAGAAAAAAGAAACCAGATCCTAGCGTACTATGCGCAATGATAAAGAAGAAAAAAGGCGAACATCGCCATATAAGGTCTGTGGCAAGATCCCTAAAAGAAAAAGAAAGAAAAATCTCAAAGACGTACAATATGGAACAAAGAAGAGAAAATTGTCAAGGCAGCCTTGTACATGCAAAAATTCCAGCCTCTACCCGAAGTCAAGAGTGTGGTCGGTCATCCAAGTATGGGTTCTCATAAAAGTGGTGAATGAGACTGCGAGTTAGTGCCGACTGTCCACCTAGGCAGTGACGGTGGCCTCACCCAGAGACTTGAGCACGTTGGTGGCGTAGCTGCCACCGACATTGCCCGCCGAGCGGTAATTGCAGACCGAGAAGAATGAGCCCATGCTGTCGAGCATCGTGCCAGGAGCACAGTACTGAACAGCGCAGCCAACTTCAGTCGAGGCAACCCAGACGACCTGAGAAAAGTGGCCCCAGCCTTCAAAGTCTGTCATGTCGGGAGTGTCCAAGCCGTAGCCGGTCTCGGGGAACTGCCAGACCTCGCCATTGTACCACATGTCGGTGATAGCCTGGGCGATCACAGCGGAAGTCGAAGTGGACTCGATATCACCAGAGGAGCCGTACATGGCGATGTTCTGGCCATATGAGCCGGTGCTGGCACCAGGGGTCCTAAGTATCATATTAGCTGATTGTTTGACCTTTTTGAAAACAAATAGAAATTGGACGCGATAGACTTACAGATCGTGGGCAAAGACACAACTAGCTGCGACCGTGGCAGCGTAGTCGGCCAGGTCACTGTTCCAGCTGGCATCAGGAGCGGAGTGGTTGGCACGGTGAATGTTGTGGTGGTACACAGCCGTGGTGGCAAAGTCGGAAGAGGTTGAGGTGGCCGCTGCAGCCGATGTGGATGTCGTGGATGTAGACGACGTTGAAGATGTGGAGGTCGAAGACGTAGAGGTAGTCACCTCTGCGGCGTAAACAGTAACAGCATCAGCGACAGGCGTGGTCGTCGAAGTGGTCGGAACAGGCACAGGCACAGGCGACGACGTCGACGATGTTGTCGGCACAGGTGCAAATGTAGAAGAAGAAGTCTTCGTCGTGGAAGGCAGCACCACTGGTGTAGTAGTTGTGGTCGCCGCAACAGCGGTGGTAAGAGTGGTCTTTGCCTTTGCCTTTGCAGTCTTACGGTGGTCCGGGTAGATCGTGGTTGTTGTCCATGGGTCGACAGTCACGGTGACATAGACCAAGTCTGTAACATAGTCGGTTTCGTAGACACGCTTGTTGATTGGGCTGGCCATGGCCAGGAGCGAGCCCGAAACGGCGAGAATGGCAGAAGTCTTCATTGTGGATGTTTATCTATGAAGCCCGGCTAATCGTATGAGCGAACTTTTCGGTATCCTGGAATAGTATTAGCAGTGATTGAAATACAAGCAGAGCAAGTATGGAATAGAATGTGGATTGTGCGACTGGGATTTGGAGCTTTCGGCTCTCGAATAGTTTTGAGAGACAGATCCTTCTCAGAAGACAGCAGGAGGGGGGAGGAGAAAGAAAACATAGTTTAGATATAGTGCCAAGAGACACAATGCGAGTGAAGCAGCCATTGTAGATCTTCATTGTCCATATGATAATGGTTAATGACACGGGAGCTGCAGAAGAATGCAGTTCGAGAAAACTTTCTCCTCCCCTTTGTGCTGGTCCTCCCCACCTTGGTGGTATGTTCATAGGACAATGAATACAATTTTGCCCTAAAGAGGGGATCACGAAGAGACCAACACGAAATACAGAGCAAGACGCAACATAGAACGAGGTTTCTCAAGGCATACCTTTTTGACTAGCGAGGTCACAAGCACTCCGATCCAGGGATGTTGGCGTATAAAAGTTGTAAGTGAGAAGAGGATGGGATAGATGTAAGTTCGGTTTGCCTGAGAGCTTATAAAGTGAAGGTGCAGCACAGCTGTATTTTTGAGCCGTCAAGAGACTTTGTAAGCTAGTTGTCGCTGGACAACGGAGACTTGATGTATGTCTGGTCGGTGGTTTAGCCAGCCCTCTAGGGGAATGAGAAGAAGCTCGAGTAAGGAATGACGAGAAAATTTAGCTGAAAAAAAGAATGAAATCGAGATATGGCCACGGAAAACCGGCGTTGAAAAAGAGCGATTTCAGGATGAGAATGTATTGTTTTTAAAAGGAATGAAACGTATCTGAGCAGATACCGACCAGTGCACGGTCTTTGAAGGAGCGAGTCAAAAGAAATTGATGGTGAGAAGAAGAGGCAAGAAGAAGGGCAGGAGAAGAAGAGAGAGGCGTGTACTTTTAAGAAGAATCTGGCGAGGCTAAGGAGAGTGAGGGGGATTGCCGTGCAGTTGACCAGCGACTGACGGAAAGCAAGGGCACGGAGTAAAGAGTGGAGAGGCAGGGGCAGCCCTGCCGCGAGATTTACGGAGGGCAGAGAAGAAGAAAAAACAGGAGCAATGGTTTGGCGAGTCCCATAAGGAAGGAGCGATCCAGAAGCAGTCTGCTTAGGAGGAAACTGGGGAAGCGCAACCTGGCTCCACAACAAAGTACACTACGCATCTACTACTACATACATAGTAGTATGTAAGATACATGCCTACATGGTGCAACGCAAGGTTGCCGTTTGTGAGGAAGATACATAGGAGGGAGCAGGGGCAGCAAGACACTCGTATGCTTACTAGGTTAAAACGAGCAGTACTACATAGTACGAGGTAGTTGCAGCTTCCCTAGATCAGTATCCCTACGTCGTAAATCCCTGAATCCCCGATGCTGGCTTGGCTTGCGCCTGGCGCTGGGACCAGGCCCACTAATTATTTCAACCCTCGAAGTTTCTTTGTCGGCGGTAACTGACGACGCATATTAGTTAGGGGGAGCACGGGCAAGGAGGTGGTGACGACAAGCTGCACCCCTCTCAACGCGCAGACAAATTGGAGGGCAGAGGAGGAGGACACAGAAACAGGCTCTTACATAGTACAGACAGATGGACTGACGTGGCGCCGAGGACGCCGTGAAAATTGCGGGCACGATACTCCTTTGAGCAATAACCAAGACTATTGTCCAAGACGGGAAAAATACTTGCAAAGCAGCAGCTGAGAATTTTGTCGTATTTTACTTTGAGCCTCATCCCGCCGTCTCTCCCTAGAATTTGCCCTTGACCTGTCCGTAACGGTGCTCTGTGATCCAAGCTCGATCCGGTGTTCTCGAGCATGCTAGCTTGTAAACTGGGAAAATGGGGCATTGGGAAAATTGGTTATTGCTACGGAGTACGGATACGTTGTCTGTACAACTTGGTGTTCTCGCCCCTTCCGTTAGTCGTTGTTGCTGTTAGCGGCATTTTTCCCCTGGCCCCAATGCAAGTGGTGCCTTTTTTCGGTCGCACCTTCTGAGTTGGTGTCTTCAGCGTCGATTCAGTGGAACGACTAGCCAGCCCCAGTGATTGGTGACAGGGATTCCGAAACTCGCGGCCCCACACAGCCAAACAGCCAAACAGCTGCGCATGGCTGGACCCTGCAGCTGCCGGCCTGAAACGTAGCTAATTTCTACCGCCAACAGGCAGGTCGTGAAACAAACAGAACAACACCGGACTAAGAACATGGCCAGAGCATTTGTGAATTACGTCGTAGCATCTGAGATGGGAGGGCCTTGGGCTGGTGGAGGCACGACGTCTGTGCAGCAATTTGCCTGTGACAACCTTGCACATAGTAAGACGCATTCAATCTCCCCGTCGCTCTATCAGACGACTTTGTCTTTCTTTGTCAAGCGGAGGCATGCTGTAAACCGATGGCTCCGGCTTGGTAGTCCGACAGCATACTCCATGCAAGAGCCTCTTTACAGCCAGCCACGAGCCTCTGAACTGGAACCGGCGCGCAAAGGTCTGGCATGATATTTACATTCCTACTCAGGGCCCTCACATGACTAGCTCACCATACTACACGGTAACCACACTTCACATAAGTAAGATACAGACTATCTCACAGATCTAGAGCATGTGCGGCGGGGAGGGAGAACAAAGACAGGGCCCTTGCGGCTTGCATGCCTGGCATGCCCCATAGCACACAGCGCGGCGGCTCGCATGTCAAGAAAGGGGGGGAAAGCCGGTCGTGCTCCGCCGAGATCAAAAAGTCTGGATCCAGTGCCAAAAAACCGCATTCCAAACCCGGGTCTCGGCCTCTACTGGCTTCCCCACTAGCCACGATCCAGCAAACACAGTTAGACACAGTTTACAACGGCGCCGACTCCCGAGGATGGCCTCAGGGATTGAATTTCTGGTCTCTGGTCTGCGAGGGTGAACTGCGAGATTAGCCAAGCAACGAATATCTAGCTCAACTTGGCAAAATACGCATCCCTTGCTACAGCCAACAGAAGGAGTAAGATGCTACAATTAGCAAGAAATTGCACACAGCGCCCTTTCGAACGAGGGGAAATCTTGCGCGTGCTCTTTTCGTACGAGAACGCGTTTTTGCCTCGCGTTGTGGCGGACCGTACAGAGACAAAAATCCGTCGGTCGGGGCTGCTAACCATCCAGCGATTCTTGTTTAAATGAAACCAGCGAAGCGAGCAAAGCAGGAGGTGGAACCTAGACCAGGGCCCTGGGCTGGCCGAATAATAAACAACAAAATGAGATGAGATAATGCCCAATTCACCCAGCGACGCTATTGTGCATATTCTGTCCAAATGACTAGCATTGAGACGGCATAATCACAGATTATGTGCTCTGCCAGCCCAATCCACTATCCACCCGGTAATCAGCGGCGAGCGGCTTCTGAAACAATAATAAGATGGAGGCAATTGCCGAGTTGTCGAGTGCAGACGAGAGCCGACGATTGCTGGAGGCATGCCTCTATTTTGTGGCCTTAATCTTGCTCCGTCTATGTCGAGTCTGTAAATATCGGCGTAAATGTCGGCTGTGGACCCGTTTCCATCAGACAATGAAGGACCAAGTGGTGTTCCACGATATGGTGGACACAGGTGCTTGCCTCTGCCATCATCGCATCCATAACAATGGCCAGTCACCGCATTCTTTCACCTCGATCATGCCAGCAGCTTGTCCTCATGTGCGCAGACTATACCTCGAGTCTCTATGGGATGCATGCTGCATTGGAAAACGTCGGCACAGCCGCCAACACTTCTCTCACAGACCACTTTTTTTCGATCTAGCCGAGAAAGAAGTACTGCACGTCTCGCTTAAGGATGTCTTCCCTTCACAGATTCTCTACCAAGATGTCCACCGACACACAGAGACGGCGTACACAATGCATGCATGACGGGCGGTCGTTCGTATTTTATGCCTCTCTTCTCCCCACCCGCAGTCAGCTATAAGTAGCGACACCAGCAATGGAAATGCAAGATACTCGTATAAGTGATCCGAGTGGCATAAATGTCCGAAGAGTTCACGCATCTAGTCTATGTTGTTTCTCTCTAAGCCGAATAATTGCGAACCTTAAACTTGGACAATGTCACGGCCAACGTCACTCGGAACCGGAAAATACGTGCTGCAGCGTTATCGCACGGCATCTGTGCCTGGCCCCGGATCGGATCCTGCAGTAGAAAGTGGCGGTACCTGCTTCCATAGTACGATATATTGCATAGACCGACCGAGGATGCGTCGTTTTGTCTGATCCTTCCAGTCAAATGGGAGCGAAGAAAGCGTTGAGATGAAGAATGACAGACCGGGGACTTTCAAGCGAGTACGAAAGAGTCTTATGATTGCTCGGCCTACAGACGGGTCTGTCATCGTCTGTGACATCGAAGAGAAGGACGTAGCACTTCCATGGACGTGTGGTTGTGGATGTAGCACTGCTCCTTTCGCAACCCTGCCTGAACCTGAATGGAAGGCGATGGGTCGTTCCAATGGAAAAGCCTGGTACTGGGGATTGGCTGGATCTTAGGGAATAAAGAAGCGCTACGAGAGTATGAGGATACAAGCTGCAATACTCGCACAGATGACGAATCCTAACAGTATCACAATGTTGCATATATAGAGCTGTGGCTAGTTGGTGCCCGAGGTTCGGTTGATTGTCGGAGAACAATGGGGTAACCTAATGCTGTGGCCAAAAATCCTGGTAGGGCGGGAGGTCGTGGTCACCAGATGTCAGTATAGTGCTGTCGAGAGGCTAATGCATATTGTCCAACAGTAGGACGGCCAGAGCCCAAGTCCAACCCTTCAACATCTAGGCACAGACACTGCCGCGAAATAGTGGATTTGGTCTCTCTTCTCGTCATTGCTTGTCTCGTTCCATTCATCTCCTCAAGGTTGCTTGATAAACCTCTTTACATATGTACACATGGTGCTGCCTGTAAGAGGCGCTCACATCTTCTTCCCCTTCCCCAAAAACCAAAGCACGTGTTGTTGTTCTCTTTATTTTTTCGAACAGCATCTACGGCTAGCCGCCGGGTTATCATGCGTCGCAATCAGCGAGTACTTAACGGCTTCTTTAGGGCGCAGCGGCCTCTGGTGCTGGTGCCTTTGCCGGCACGAAAGGCTTCTCAGTGAGGCCTCTGTTGTAGTGTGCGTAGATCTGCGAGTTGCGGAGATGTACAGGCGTGCCCTTGGCCGCGTCTGGGATGACCTTTTCCAAGTTCTGTTTGCAAGATCGCGGCAATTAGAAAAGACACAACCCGTAACAGACAAGCGGGATGAATAAAAACACAGAATGTGCCGCGGCGACCCTAAAAAGAAGAGAAAGAAGAAACACTCACCAGGTTCTCAAAGACACATTTGTTCAGCTTCCACTCCTCTGGTCGGCACTGCCACAGCTGCTGGTTGTTGTCATCGAGGCATTGCCAATGCGCACGGAAGGACTCTAGGCAGCTCTTGTTGATGTCGTCGATGCTGCGCAGTTCCACCTGGGTCAGCACGTTCCCCAAATCTACCCGCATCATTCCTGAAGATCAGTCGGACAGACTCACACGCTCCGTGCACACCGGGTCACCCTCCGACCCTCCTGCAGACACTCGGCCTCGCCCTTTCCGGGGTTCTCCGCCTTGCACTGCATGTAGTCGTCATTGTATGGCCGGCAGCGGGCGCCGATGAAGAAGGACGCTGACAGGAGCGGGCCCGAGCTCGCGCCGATCTCCTTGACTTTGGGGATCGAGTCGGGCAGCGGTGTGGTGTCGTAGAGGACCTGCTGGTTGAACCTAGGAGTCCGCAATCGACGCATCAGTTGGCCGGCTCCTCGAATGAGACGCCACCGGAACCGGCCTCTCTCTCTCTCTCTCAATTCGGGCAGAGGAGAAAGAAGGCGATCCCGGCTTTCCGCGGAGAGGGAAAGAAAAAAAACAGGACATACATGGGCTTGCGGGTCGACATGGTTGCCGATTGTTAGCGCTTTGCAGCGTGCAGCGGGCGGCGGCTATCGGGTCGTGGTGTTGGTAGGTGGCGTGGTGGGACTGGTGGAAGGCGGGCTTGTGGGCAGACGGAGGAGATGATGATTGTGAGGTTCTTTCGATTTTGAGCTCCGGCAATTTTCTGGACCGGAAAAGCCCAAGGTGAGCGGACCGGGTCAGCAGGCAATTCCGGGATTTTATTGGCTAGTCCCATACCGAGGCCAGCATCGGTGACGGGCCAATCACAGGGCACTAGGCTGTAGCCTAGGTGAGCGTTTCTGTACCCACTTTTTAATTCTTTCCTAACTTTGGTTCTTGCTTGCTGGAGCGCGCGTCTGAAGTCCTGCTGCTCCAACCTTCCTCTGTGCTGGTGCCATCGACACGGCAAGATTGAGGAAACAGAGCTGAACACCCATTCGGAGAAGATATCAGTGTTAGAACGTGCGGGGTTTATTGTATTTATCACCACTGAGGTACAAAGCTTTGCGAAACGACGCGGCCTTGTTTTTCTTTCCCAACAACCGAAGAAATCCAGCTTTAGCTGCGCGTCATCTGCCTCTCTCAGCCATGTCCTTGTTTGGGGCAAAGCCTGCGACAGGGCTATTCGGAAGCACCACGACGGCAGCGTCGCCATTTGGCCAGCCGGCAGCAAACGCCCAGCCGACAGGAGGTCTCTTCGGCGCCTCGACAGCAGCGGCACCAGCAACCGGCGGCCTGTTTGGGAGCTCGACAGCAGCAGCAGCAAAGCCAGCCGGTGGCCTATTCGGCGCTTCCACACAAGCTGCCCAGCCTTCTGGCGGGCTCTTTGGTGGATCGGCGCAGACGGCACAGCCAGCACAAAATTGCCTCTTTGGCGCGACACAGCAGGGACAACTTCAGCAGCAGCAACAACTCCAGCTCCAGCAGCAACAGCAGCAGCTCCAGCAACTTCAGCAGCAACAGCAGCAACAACAGCAGCAGTTCGCTGCAAGCCAGTCCAGCTTATGGGGAAGCTCGCTATGGCAGCCCGGCCAGCCTGCCGCACCTTGTATGTATTGTCGTCGTTGCCTTTCTGGCCTATATGTTCTACTCTTTTCTGCTTCCCTTTCCCTTCTCCCTATTCACTTGTGTACCTACGTCATGGCACTATACATACTGACAGTCCCGACCGACAGTGGAGAAGCCGATCCCAGACCAGATTGCGACGCTCATGGGCAAGTGGCGGCCGGACATGCCGACGACCGTGTTCAAGGAGTACTTCTACAACAAGGTGGACGAGAACCGGGTACCGTTCTTCCAGCCGCAGGCATTTGAGAACCCGCGCGAGTGGGAGGAGGCGCTGCAGAACAAGCCGGCACCGGGCTACCTGCCGGTGCTGTGCACGGGCTTCGAGGGCCTGGCGACGCGGCTGCAGCTGCAGCGGCGCACCGTGGCGACGTTCAACGCAGGCCTGCACGAGATCAACACGAAGCTGGACGCCATCCTGTCGCAGCACGACCTGCAGACGAGCGTGCGGGCACTGGCGGCGCGGCGGCGGCACGCGGAACTGAGCCGGCGGGTTCTGGCGCTGGCAGCCAAGACGCAGGTGCTGCGCAACCGCGGATACGCGCTGTCGGGCGACGAGGACGACCTGAAGCAGAAGCTACATGCGATCGAGAAGACGATGCAGGACCCGGCGCTGAGCGCGCGCATGGAGGAGCTTTGGAGCCGGCTGATCGTGCTGCGCAACTATGCTGACGCGCTGCGGGTCGAGGTCAACAAGCGCGGCGTGCGCGAGGAGGAGGGCCTGGGCGAGGACGTCGAGGCCAAGGCGAAAAAGGTCGGTGGCGAGGCAGACCTGCTCTCATTTTCTATTCTTCGTTTCATTTCATTTCTTATCGCTATTGTTGGGCCGAGCTAACCGTTATTATAGATCGTCGAGGACTACGAGAAGCAGCTGCAGCACCTCAAAAAGGAGGTGGAGCAGATCAAGGTAGACTTCGATACCTGGCACAGAGACAACCCCCAGATCGGCCTGGCAGGTGGTCGGTGAAGAAAGGCATACCGAGCTCTCCGTGATAAAACCGGAGGGCAGGGTTAGAGAGCAGCAGGCCCTGGGACGAGAGTGGATCGAAGGGGCAACACCGGCCTAATGATGAAAGAATGCGAGACAGGTGCAGGGAGAGGAGTTTGGATTGCATTTGGGCGCCAGGAATGACACAAATAGGCTGTTTCTAATGCAGAAGTTGCGTGCTATGCTAGTTTGTATGGCCAACTGTGTCCCCCCCCGAGCGAGTATGCGATGTGACGAGGCTGTTCGTTGCTGCTGGATTTGAGTGCCTCTCGCGGGCAGCTGTAAAGCTCCCTTGACCTTTGACCCTGACGCAGGCACTGTCGTTACTTCTAAAGTGAGCAGCTGGCTAGCCAGTATGAGCATACAGCTAGCTCAGCCATATCTGGTATACATTCTCCATCCATCAATTTTTCCTATCCTCTTGGATAGCCGCGCCTCATCACAGAAGAAAATAAGAGCCGCCGTCTATTCGATTCCGCTCCCATGCGTCATCATCTTCAAGCCCGTATCTTACACCCGGCATGCCATGCCGCAACAGCATGAGCCGTACTTTCCCGGCAGTATGTGAGCCAGAGGAGAGGGCGACCTCAGAGGAACTTCCAGACGGCCTCTATCACGAATGGAGCTGTGCAAGCAGAGGGTCAGCATCCGGACAAGATCGCGCAGTCGGCCAATGGGTCAGACATACAGAGGTAGAGCACGATGGATGTAGTCAGGAATTGCTGGACGGTGTAGCCGGCCTCGAGCTCGCCGATGCGGAGATCCTCCTCCGAAAACTTGGGCGCTATGGCGGGTTAGCGGGTTATCTTGAGCAGCACAGGAAACAGAAGAGAGAAAAGAAGTAAAGAGATGACGAAGGGTCCGGGGAGACATACGTCCTGCGAACATCTTGAAGGTTGACAAGGGTGGGTGAGAATGTGTTGTGCTGGTCGTGGACGAGGGTCTGTTTTGACGTTGTTCACGTTTTGGCTGCTTTGGACCTGTTGGTAATAGTTTTTTTCCTTTATCGATTGCCGATTGGTGCGACCCGGCCTAGTTTTGGGCAGCCTGCTTTCAGCGCCAGGAAACCAGGAAAGAGTTGGCAGTCAAGCCAGAAGGTCAGTCTGCACTCGCCTTTGCTTAAAAAAACTCAATTTATCACAGACGCGTCTGAGAGGCTTTTTTCCAGGATTGAGACTGATACATTCGCTTCCCCAGTCTTTATTGAAAGATGCGCCAGCACCGACCGTAGTTGCTTAGTCATCTATCGACTTGTCAGATCTTCGGGTCAGATCTTGAGGGCTGGAGCGTCTGTGCAGGCATTTTTACCCCAACACGTTTTACAGACATAAGACTTGAGGTGGGACATGTCCACCAATTCCTCGTCTGCCTTGTTCACAACGGCCAGCAGCTCAAGAGAGCCAGACAAGACGTCCTTTCGTACTGTGCGCCAGGACAGTGTAATACGTGATCACGCACGAGAAAGCGATAAGATAAGGTGTTTCCATCTGTGGGGCCTCTTGTACCAGTAAAGTTCTTCTCCAGCATTTATTGCTGAATACGGTAATATTTCCTCAAACTGGTAAAGCTGAGGGGGGCTAGCTGGACTGTCATTCGACAGTCTGTTGACTGCTCCCCGTGTCAGTGTCGTACTTTCCTTTCCTGAATGGTGGGCTTCTCTTTCCTATTTTCACCGTCTTTTTTCTCTCTTCTCTTCTTTCTTCTCTGGTCTGTACGAGTCTAGATCACATGTCAAAGGCCTGACGAGTTCGAAGTTTTGCCACACTTCACTCAGCTCTTGAATCTCTTACTTTCTGTTGTTGCCTCCAGTGGCCAACCAGCTCCTTTTCCCCTCTCGCGGAGCTCTCTGTCAAATTTCCCTGGAGTTATTTTTCCAGCTCTCTTAATCGTGTGCTTTTATTCGCTTGTTTGCCGCTGTCACTCCATTTTCTGCAGTGAAAACCCTTGCTGCAAGCGTCCTTCTCTTCAATAATTTCCCTACTCTTCAATAATTCCCCTACTCTTCAATCATTCCCCCTTGTCCTTTCCCGCTTCTTTCATCCATCTGTCCACAATGCTGAATCGGGGACTGGCCGCATCGCGGCTCCCCGGCCGCCTTTCTGGAGCGGCTACCGTGACAAGACTGCCAGGTCGGCGGACAGCGAGCAAGCTGCCAGCAACGCCGTGGAGACTCCGGGGCTGCAGCATTCGGGGCGTGTCAACGGGTGCGGGGAGCCCTGCAGCGGTGTCGTGGGCGACGACCAGCGCGTTCGCCAAGGCATATCCGCCCCTGGACACGTTTGAGCGCCGCCACATCGGGCCGGACGAGTCTGAGACGGAGGCGATGCTAAAGGCGCTGTCACCACCAGTAGGGAGCCTGGACGAGTTCGTGGCCCAGGTGGTCCCGGCGGACATATTGACAGAGCGGCCGCTTTTCCCAACGGCGCAGTCGAAGGCGGACGACGCGGTGACGCGGGCGATCACGGAGGCGCTCCCGGAGCACAGCGTACTGGCCCAGGCACAGGCAGTGTCGGCGGAGAACGTGCTGGCGACGAGCTTCATCGGTGCGGGCTACTACGACACGCTGGTGCCGGAGGTGATTAAGCTCAACGTGCTGGATAACCCGGCATGGTACACCAGCTACACGCCGTACCAGCCGGAGATCAGCCAGGGCCGGCTGGAGTCGCTGCTGAATTTCCAGACGCTGGTGACAGACCTGACGGCGCTGCCGGTGGCCAATGCTAGCCTGCTGGATGAGGGCACGGCGGCGGCTGAGGCGGTGACGCTGTCACTAAACATGCTGTCGACAGCACGGGCACGGCGGCCGGGCAAGACATTTGTGGTGTCGCATCTGGTGCACCCGCAGACGCTGGCGGTGCTGCGGGGCCGCGCGGACGGCTTCGGCATCAAGGTGGACGTCCGGGACGTCAGCGCGGCGGATTTTGTGGACGGCGGGCTAGCGGCGATCGGCGACGACCTGGTGGGTGTGCTGGTGCAGTACCCGGATACGGAGGGCGGCGTGGCAGACTTCCGGGCGCTGGCCGAGGGTGTGCACGCGCACGGCGGTCTGCTGAGCTGCGCGACGGATCTGCTGGCGCTGACGGTGCTGACGCCACCGGGCGAGTGGGGGGCCGACATTGCCTTTGGCAGCGCGCAGCGGCTGGGCGTGCCGATGGGCTTCGGTGGGCCTCACGCGGCTTTCTTCGCCGTGGCCGACAAGTACAAGCGCAAGATGCCGGGGCGGCTGATCGGCGTCTCCAAGGACCGGCTGGGAGGCCGGGCGTTGCGGCTGGCGCTGCAGACGCGCGAGCAGCACATCCGCCGCGAGAAGGCCACCAGCAACGTGTGTACGGCCCAGGCGCTGCTCGCCAACATGAGCGCGCTGTACGCAATCTACCACGGGCCCGGCGGGCTCAAGGCCATCGCTGAGCGAATCGTGCGCGGCGCCCGCATCCTGCAGCAGGCGGCTGTGCAGCTGGGTCTCGAGGTCAAGGCGGCGCCCGTCTTTGACACGTTTGTCATCCGCTGCCCGGACGACGGCCAGGCCGACCGCCTGCTCAGCATCGCCCAGGCCCGCGGCTGCAACCTGCGGAAGCTCAGCGCCAACGAGGTCGGTGTGAGCGTCGATGAGGCCAAGAGCCATGATGACCTGCTGGCACTGATCGGTGCTTTCTACGAGGCCACTGCTGGTGGCAACAGCAGCAGCACGACAGACGGATTGGAGACATTTGTTGAGAAGCTGCTGCTGGAGGAGAGCAGCAAGGAAGACGGCGCTGCAATCCCGGAGGCCTTCCGCCGCACGTCGGCCTATCTGACACACCCGGTGTTCAACACGCACCACTCGGAGACGGAGATGCTGCGGTACATTCACCACCTGCAGTCCAAGGACCTGTCGCTGGTGCACTCGATGATCCCGCTGGGCTCGTGCACGATGAAGCTCAACGGGTCGGTGGAGATGGCGACGCTGCAGATGCCCGGCTTCGCACAGCTGCACCCGTACGTACCGCGCGAGCAGGCAGCCGGCTACGAGCGGCTGCTGGGCTGCCTCAAGGACCAGCTGCGCGACATCACCGGCATGGACGCGGTGTCGCTGCAGCCCAACTCGGGGGCGCAGGGCGAGTTTGCGGGTCTGCGGGCCATCCGACGCTACCACGAGCTGCGGGGCGACAAGGCGCGCAACGTGTGTCTGATCCCGGTGTCGGCCCACGGCACCAACCCGGCGTCGGCAGCCATGGCCGGCCTGGCGGTGGTGCCGGTGCGCTGCGACGCCAAGACCGGCAACCTGGACCTGGACGACCTGGAGGCCAAGTGCGTCAAGCACGCCGACAAGCTGGCCGCCATCATGATCACGTATCCGAGCACCTTTGGCGTCTTTGAGCCGGGCGTGCGCCGCGCCTGCGACCTCGTCCACGCCCACGGCGGCCAGGTCTACATGGATGGCGCCAACATGAACGCCCAGATCGGCCTCTGCTCGCCCGGCGAGATCGGCGCCGACGTCTGCCACCTCAACCTGCACAAAACCTTCTGCATCCCCCACGGCGGCGGTGGGCCCGGCGCCGGCCCCATCTGCGTCAAGGAGCACCTGGCCGCGGCCCTACCGCCCGAGGACGAGTACTTTGCAGCCAGCGACCACGGCGACAGCCGGGCGCTGCCGCCCATCAGCAGCGCTCCCTTTGGCAGCGCCAGCATCCTGCCCATCAGCTGGGCCTACAACCTGCTGATGGGCGGCAAGGGCCTCAAGCAGGCCACCAAGCTGACGCTGCTCAACGCCAACTACCTGCTCAGCCGCCTGCAGCCGCACTACCCCATTGTCTACACCAACGACAAGGGTCGCTGTGCGCACGAGTTCATCCTCGACATCCGCCCCTTCCACGACTCGGCCGGCATCGAGGCCATCGACGTGGCCAAGCGCCTGCAGGACTACGGCTTCCACGCGCCCACCATGAGCTGGCCTGTGGCCAACACGCTGATGATCGAGCCGACCGAGAGCGAGAGCAAGGCCGAGCTGGACCGCTTTGTCGACGCCCTCGTCAGCATCCGCGAGGAGATCCGCGAAATCGAGCAGGGCCGCGCCCCGCGCAAGGGCAACGTCCTCAAGATGGCGCCGCACCCCGTGCACGACATTGTTGCCAGCGCTGACTGGGACCGGCCCTACTCGCCCGAGAAGGCCGTCTATCCGCTGCCCTGGCTGCGCGAGAAGAAGTTCTGGCCGTCTGTGGCCCGTGTGGACGACAGTGCGTATTTTTCTTTTCTTTTCTTTTCTTCTGTCTCAACTATTGTTCCTAATTTGCTAACGGTAAGCAGCCTACGGAGATCTCAACCTCTTCTGCACATGTCCTCCTGTCGTGGACACGACCGGTGACGAATAGAGGTTGATTTTTGCGTGATTTTTCTTTTTCTTTTCTATTTCTGTCTGTTTGGCGTTTAGCAGGATAAATTGGGTTTCAACAACACTAAAAGAGAGCCAGGATTTGATTCTCTGTTGTATAGAAGAGGGGGGTAAGGAGAAAGGAGAATAGGAGAAAGGAGAAAGGAGAAAGGGAAAAACAAATAGATGATGACTGCCAGTGGCCAAAGGTGAAGGATAGCATGACGGAGGAGGACGTGAGAGGCGTTCTCAACAACAGAACGAGACCGAGGGCTGATGCATCAATGGCAAATGAAGGCTCTTCCCTCTCGATATAGTAGGCCATACGAGTAGGTAAAAAAAACATATACAAGCTTAGCAGCTGTGGCCCAGACGCTACCGACATGTATCATCCAGCATATTCAAGGTCACTAGCCCATTCGATTTCTTTGGGGTTATTTTGCATTTGTAAATTTTTTTTGAATTTTCAAGTTTAAAAGAATCATACCAAGTCGTTTTTGGTTGTTGTTATAGATTGGTGGGTGAACATTTCACATACATGAGGAGGCTGCCCTGCGTATGATACTCTGAGAAGCGACCGTCTGCTATTATCGTAGCTAATGTTGTCGTTGTTCTCTCGTCCCTGCTGCCTTTTTTTTTCTCCTTCTTTTTCTAGAGGTCTTTTGTTCACGCCCCTGACATTTATGCCTTTTGCGCAGCTGTGCTCGACCCCTCCGCCTCTGCATTCGGCCGCTGCTTCGGTTCCAGAATTCCAGCCTGCACG